>KB671530.1:0-24250 GCA_000349105.1 Anopheles epiroticus | reverse complement strand
TAAAATACACGTCTAATCGAAACGCAACTGAAACAAATTAGAACGAAAACTTATGTTAACACTTTACACGGATTTCTTATTTATTTCTTAAATTTTGACCAAAATTTTAAATCACCACAGCGCACTGTCCATCAAAATTGATCGAATACAGTGATGCGCAAATTTCGCCAGGGGGGGGGGCCTTCTCGAACCTTTTACCATCATTTTTATTGCCCGTTATAATCTCTCTTATAATAATCTATCATATAATATTTATAATCATGTTTGCATACTTTTAGGCGATTGATAGATAGATTTTAAATAAGGACGTATTAATACCTTAATCAATGAGTTTAGTTTTTAAATGAAAGTGTTGACCCAAAAAGCAATGTCAGAAAACGGAACATAAAGCCACAACAATAATCGGAACAGCAAAAACATTCGCTTTAAAAATCAACATTCCGTTTTTTCTTCTCCGAACGGTTCAGCCTCATTTGTTTAGCGTTACTCGCACTTTCCTGCCCTGCTTTGGTGTGCAAAAATCCACCCATTTTGGCCCGTTCGCTATTTAGCAGAAGCGCAAAACGGAACCGAATTTAATAAATATCGATCAAAAACCGACACCGAGGCTCGATACCTACTCAATGTCGAGATTTGCTGCATTGCTCTTGTACGCCGGACCTGGGAGGCATCGGAACAAAAAACCGCTTCCCTCTGGCCCGCACTCAGAGAACCGGTGCAAATGCAGTGAAAACATGTTGGACGTGTTTTCCTTCCACTGAGCACCTATTTTTTTGCTGCCCAAAGGGTGGAATGCACGGAAGGATGTTAAAGTATTTCGGGTTTTCGAGTGCATACCTCCTCTCTAGCCGTTGCGGTAAGGACCGTTTGTCGTTCGTTTGGGGCAAGTGCTTTTTTTTTCTTCTGCGAGCAAAAAGCCTTCACCATAAATTGCACCATGGTGAGAATCGTCGCCCGGGGAAAGGATGTTTGCATTTTGCACTTCGGGCCGTGGGTGAGCTCGTTTCGCGGCGTTTTGTTTGACGTCCTCCACTGCCTGTGCCTGTGCATGCATTTCATCAGAATGCGCACTCGACGATAATCTAGTGCATCTGCGCTTTGTGGGTTGTGGTACTTTCCGCTGTTTGTTGGCCAGAGGAACTATTTACCGATGTTTCTCGGGTTGTTGGGTGTACATACAGAGAGCAAATGCGAGTGTTTGTTGGTGTGCAAATAACTCAACATAAAACAGAGAAATGTAATATTTTGTGGAAACATCAATCTGGTCAGTATTTTGCACGAGTTGAACTTTCTGGTTACATCTAGGTAGTAAAGGTCTCTTAACATCCTATTTATTACAGGACGACCTTTCCGTCCAACGGGCCAATTATGTGAGATGATTAATTCAGCTAAAAGTGCGAAAAACCTCCTCTCAGCGAGAAAAGCGACAGAAAAGGCCTGAAGTGAAAATCACAAGGTGCCTTCCACCATCCTACACAATGCTTTCACGTGTCGGTGGTGGGTTTTCGTTTTTCGTTTTGCTATTCTCGTTTACGTGGCGAGCAAGCTTTTCTCACCATCAGCCTATCTCTTATCAGACGCTTTCAGCATCTTTTCTCGTTTCCAGCTTCCGAAAACCGGTTCGAGCAGGTGCGGGGGCAAATTAGAAGCCCAGGGAAACTGGTTTCATGACACTGTCCTACACTGTTCAGCAGGCAGGATACGAGGTTCTCGGGCATACGAGTTCATTAATGCGTCAAAACGAGGCAAACAAGTGTGCCAGAGTGTCTTGTTTGTGTGTCAGCATGTATGCATGTAGGTATGTATGTGTGCTTTCATGCTTAAAGATTTCATTTTGCGCAAGATTGAGAACGGTTGTGGTAGGCTGAAGTTCAGGATCGAGGTATTTTTTGCAAAAACCAGGAAAGATGTTTTTAAATCTGTGGCAATTTTGCAGCGATAAAGCGTATGACTCAAAAGGGATAGAGTAAAAGAAAATTGGTGTGGAGTTAAACAGCTTTAGTTTGCCTTTCATTGTTCAGAACGGTAGGAGAAAGATAAGGTAAATGCCAAGGTTTAAAGATCGGCAACATCTGCTTATTAATATTTATCCTGCACAGCACACGCTGTGTATAGAAAAAAATCGTTGTAGGGTTTAGCGTTATTAAAAGGCGCCTGAATGTATGCAAACCAAAATATATAACTATCTATATATTTTTGTTGATTCTATAAAGCATATAAAGTACATCATTACACGTAGTAGAAAAGCTTTTAGTAAGCAAAACATTGTTTAAACGTTGATCTAACATAATGAAAATTATTTGGTTCACATAATGAAGAATCAAGAATGCTTTAATATCAAAAAAGATTTTTGGTGTATTTGGTTTATTAAATCCAGAATTATTTGTTGTATCAAGGTCTAGACTAGTCTTATTGCTTGAATATAAATTGCACAACATACAAAAATATAATGTTTACAGCTACTTAATCTCAAATTCTTATCTCAGACTCGAATTAATTAAGTTCAGCAAACCTATTTTCTGTCTGTTTAGACACATAATGAAAAGAAAGAAATTTATCTTATGAAGCCCGCAATGATTTACACCATTCTGAACTAATTCCTGACAAACTATTTGCCATACTTACTCAACCAACTCAGTTCAATTTAGTTAAATTATACATATCTTAAGGTCACCAGCCTTAAATTATTGATTGGGCATGATGCATACATTTAGGCGTGCATAACTATTTCCTATCGATTGCGAATAATAAATAAATAATAATAATTTCTATATCATACAATTTTGATTAAATTGATAATATCGTAAAGCAACCTGCTTAATAAAGTAGTATACCCATCCACACAGCTAGCCACACTTACCTGCGTACTCTTTGCACTTGCGGCGCAAAAATGACGACTTGAGACAGCGGGGCCGATCGCGGATCGGTGGCCCGTTCAGTTCGATGTGAGCCTGGGAGCTGCGTTTGCGCGAGCTGCTGCTAACGGACGCGTGCGACTTCATCGAGTTCTGCTGCGACAGCTCGGACGAACGGCGGGAGCGCGACTTCGCGCTGGCACTGTTGGCATGGGATGAGGCACTGACACTGGTGGCCGGGGCGGCCGGCTGACTGAGGCTCGTGCTAATACTGCTACAGTTCAGGGCCGACCCGTTAGTGGCCGTTGGCAGTAGTCCGCCGGCCGAAGCCGGTGTGGCACTGGTCGCACTACCATTGCTGGTACTGTTGGACAGGAACTGGGAGCTGCGGCGACGAGGACCGACCGGTGGTCCCACACTCGAACCTCCCTCCCCACCAAAGATCGTGTAGATCGACCCATCCACCATGCCGGACGTGACGCTTGGCAGTGGTGACGTGATGGGCGTAATGTCACCCGGATCGAGTAGACTGCTGAAGCGTAACTGTGGCCCCGAGCCGGACGCACTGCGGATGGAAGAGGGCCGGGCGAGTGGAGCCGGCAGCTCGACCACCACCGGTGCCCCGGTGGTCGGCGGTGGGGTGACCGGCGAGAGGGCGCCATCCGTTAGGGGGGTCGTGGGTGTTTCCGGTTGGGCAAAGATACGCGCCGGTGGCGGTGTGTTTGGTAGGATCGCAATGGGCGACAGGCTGTTTGGGCTTTTGCGCATCGTTCGCACTTGACACTTTGCACCACTGAGGCTGTTCGTTCTGCTTCCGTTTGCTGCGGCCGTTTCTGGAGCACCGCGAACCGGGTCCACATCCGGTCCAGCGAGTGTTCAGTGGGTTAATTTGATTGCGCAAGTAGGCTGGTGGGCGTTGCACGCATGGCAACCGCTTGCCCGGATGTGGGCTGTTCCGTACGTTAGCAGCACTACCGGAGACGGACGTCGGTTTGGGTAAAGGCTTGGATCGGGAAGCATTTCGTTGGACAACCAGTGGAAGAAATTAGCAACACGCTAGCCGTTGATGCTCGTTTCACGTGGTCTTGGGGGGGCAGTGTAGCTGATGCGTTGTATTTTAAATGCACTTTAAATTGTTCACTCTTCATATGTTTCCGTCACATTCAGCCAATAAAATGGTAATATTTGGCGGTACAAACAAATACCATTTTTCATGTTCCTTAGAATAAAATGTAAATATTGTTCTTGGCTCGCCTGAAGGTATGAAAAATAAGTATCAATACGCTATTAAGCTTTCTCACAGTGCTTAGACGCTTGAAGTATGAATTTAGTATAATGTTATAAATTATAAAACAAGTTCCACACATTAGATTTTAAATAAAATAAAATTTGACAAATTTATCAACTAAAGTATTTTAATAAGTGAATTCAATATTATTGCATACCTTCAGGCGCTTACAACATAACAAGTGTTAAATTAGATGTTTCAAAATAATATGCAATAAAATTCAAGAATGTTCCTAATGTTAGAAAATTATCATTAAGACTAAGTATAATGGAGATTTCTGACACGAGCATATACTATAAACTACCATATCGTCAAAGTTGAATCATTGCTTCCAGTTCTTTACAAAAATTGAAATAAAAATCAAAACATGAAACACGTGGCTGCCACCGATAATTAGATCGAATTTATGCTCCGCCCTGCGGAGGCATTAACAAGCATAATAACTTCCCTTACGCGGAAACTGGGCAAAAAAGGAAATAAAATTCCCCCGAACACAATGCAAATACAACCAATCGCACCAATAAATATCGTCAGTCCGGCAGCACTCCGGCAGCCCAACCTTCCGTCCCGTACAATATCCCAGTTGGCACGGATTGTTGGTCAAAAATAAAACAGCAATAAAATCGCATAACACTTCGACCCTCGGCTAGCAGCCAGAAAAGCATTCCCCCGCTCGATTTTGATACCGTCCTTGCGTTAAAGCGAAATCGGAAGTCCAGCCGTGTGTTCCCGTGTGCTTCCGGGGTGGGTACTGGTGCTGATTTGTAAAAAAAAAAAATTAGCACTTTTGTTGCGTATAGGAACTAAAAAAGTAACACCGAAATAGGACAAAATGCGTGGAAAGTAAGAAATGGAGGTGAAGTGAAAAAACAACCGGCACGGTACAACGAAGTGTGACAAAGAATCGTTAAATTTTCCACCATCCACGCTATTAGTGCGACACCGTGAAGCATGATGTTTGACCGGTTTCAGCTTCGTGCTTGCTGCCACATTTAATGGAAGGCCAGCATATTTCAGCGAAGAACGTACTACCAGCACCAAGGGACTGGTTGCTAATGAGAGGGAAAAATAAACCAAGTATGATTTGATTTTTCATGATGAGAATGAAGGACATTCTGTTAGCATGCTACGAGCTCGCTAAAAGTATACTTTTGCCATTGGCTAAATGAAACATTAAAGTAACATAAGGAATCGATTCGAAGGTTTAAAAGACATGGACAGCTTGATTAGTTTGATTAATAGAGGATGATCTCTCGCTGATACACGAGGTTAAGTTTAATATCATTCAAAGATTATCAGTCAAATGTTTTTTTCCAGCGTTGCAAAAATTTAGATTTTATTTTACATTCGTAGATGATGGCAGCACTACCTAGTTTGCTAATTTGCATACTTTTAGGCGCATGTAATTTCTCGGATCAGTTCCGGGTACAAAAAGACATGTAGAATAAAGGCAACGAATTATTAAAATTCTTTTATCAAGATCGTTTTCACATTACTATGCGTAAAACTGTCGATAATAATAAAACTCAATTTTAACTAAATTCGTTTTATTTTTTTTTTGAAACTACTGTTATGACCACTTCTATAACCGTTCTATTAAAGATATATAGATAGACCCTTGAAGGAGTTTACTAAAAATTAATTTGGATTTATAGAATCAGTGTAGGAAGAATTTTTGTCAAATGATTTTTTTTACATTTACTTTTACTTTGTAACATAAACTATTCGTTTCTTGCATTTTTCTATTTCTACGTAATAAAAAGAACGAAATTCGATTTCAGAACAAGCCATAAAAGAACTTAAACAAATTACTTTTTTTAAGAGCTTAGTACTGTTTAGTAATAGGAACGATTTAAACAGTTTTAAATAACTCACTGCAATAATCTACGCTGGCTAAGGATTATTCGTCAAATCGTCAAAGCATTTAAAAATCAGAAAGAAATATTTTCATTGTGGATAAGTCATGTGCGATTTAACCTTGCAGCAATTTCAACCGATTTTTATTTCGATTATCTCTGTCACACAAAAATGATAAAAATACCGTACATTCCTTTTGCCACGAAGTCTGTCAACAAACTGTCACGGAATTAGATTTTTATTTAATTGATACTAAAGACCAATTTAGCAATACTGGCCGTCACTACGGAAATAAAAAAAAAAAGATTAATTTTTGCCACATTTTCAGGTACCATCCATCCCTATCCCCGTAACGATTGTCTGTTATCTTCCCCCGTTCGATTAGTTTCGCCTTTATCTAATCCACCTTTTGATATTTAGCCTTCCCCTTGCCGGGTAAGGGCACTGTAACATGAGCGTTCAATTTGACTAAACATAAAACAAAATGCCCCGTCGCACAAACTCCACGGTTACGTCGCAGGTTCATTATAAACTTATTTACTCCCTTCGGCGGTGGATTATGTGTTCCGGATGGGTTGCGCTTGCGATGGAATAAATAACACCGAAAACCGAATCGCAGCCGCGCTTTGTTTTTTTTTTGTATGTGTTTCTGTTAGTCTTATGAATTTTGGTTGCTTTCGAAAGAGACACACAACACGAGGGCAAGAACGAAAGTCTTAAGGATCCCGATCAATATCGAGTCTTGAGTACGGCAGGGTAGCGGTGCTGTTTCGATAAGCGATGCGATGAAACGTGCCAGTGGCAGTGGATAATAAATTGGTCAGGCATTATGTACATACAAATACCGCGCGCAGGATACAATTTATGTACACGGGTTAGCGCGCGGATGGATAAAGACAGAGCGAAAAACCCCGTCCGTTAGCTCGGTCACGACGTTGTGAGGTGGAGCTGTGATCTGATTTTAAACCGATCAATCGATCAAAAACGAAAGTGCTGGTGGGAAAAACCAGGAAAAGCGAAATGAAGTTACATTTTTATCATGCTTTTAAATCTAAATTTGCCATCATATCTGGCTTATTAAAAATGGAACTGTAATTTATCGTGAAAAATAATCCCCTGCATCATTTCATACGCCTTAAAAACCTTCTGATTTTTTTTTCGCCTCATTAATATGCATCCAAAACGGTTCGTTCGGTTCACCGTCAATCATTGGCCGAAAACATTGACACACATTTCTTCGCTGCCGGTGCAGCACGGCAACAGATTCAGCCTGAAGCTGCCCTCGCACCCCCGTTCACGGTCAGGGCAGGGTGGAAATTTTACGATGGAATGTTTGGCGTATTTACTATCCGTACCACCCAACCCGACCGAGTTGCCAGAGCACGTGCCAAATGGTTTACAATTGGCGCAAAATATTACTCGACCTCACGCCCGGTGCGACGAAAAAATAAGGGTCAGCAGGGCCAGTGGGGAACCGGGTTCGGACTATGGTTCAATATGAATTCCTCGACACAAATCCGTCGATCCGCAAATCCTCGCCAAATGGTGGCGTGTTTGTGTGTTTGATCGGCGGATGGAGGCGGACAATACGAAAATAACTTTAAGCCGATCCTTTACGTACGGATTGTTGCACCGCTGCAGCTCGAAAGCGGGAAGCGACGTGGGGGAAAACCCCCGTTTGCCTAGCAAAATTCTAAAACGAAAAGAGACTGGTCAGAGTGGTACCGAGGGGGTGTGGATGTTAGGGTCTTTTGCACCCTTCAGCTGCGAGATTGAAGCAGATCCACTATCGCGCGAAAGAGCGGCGAAACCGTTGCAAACTGATGGTGTGAAGCGAAACCGCCCGGTTTGGTCGGATCGTAAACGGGGTTTGGATTTAAAGTGGTTTTGGCTTTAATTTCTCTTTCCGTGAAGTGAATTAAGAGTGAATAATGTTTCACGATGGAAAGAGCGCTGTAATGTGGCATTCATTCAGCGTTTGTTTCAAAGGGTTTGAGGCTTGTGTTTTCGTGTAATTGTTTCACCAAGAAAAGAGGCTGATTTTTTACATTTTAGTTGGTTAAAAAAAGAACGTTCTGGAATCGGTAAAGAAATTTATGAAAAAAGGATTACCCATTCTATGTTGAAGAAAAAAAACCTTGCAGGCGTGTAAAAGGTTTCCCCATGCAAATAGGAATTTAAACACACATTAAATTATTTTTCTCCTACTTCCTGTGAGAAAAACAATGTTTTTAACAAGAAAGAAGTAAAAGAAACAACAAACAAAATACGTTTAATTAAGCTTTTATATCCAACCAGTTTTTGAATAATACAAAAAAAAAATGTGTAAAGGCGATTAAAAGTATCCAACGCATTCCAAATTAAAAACAAATTTGAAGAATTTTCTACACCTTTTTATGAGAAGAGTAAATTTAACTGATTGCAATTATTTTTTAAGCAGGAAAATACTGCAATTTATTAAGTTAAAAATTCATTTCAAAGTGGCCCTTCACGTAGGTTAACTGGAAGCAGCTTCAACCATGTTTGATTGGAGAAGAAATTTCACAATATTTTTTATTTTAATCAATTGAACGTTAACATGGCATTTTTGGTAAAAATTAAAAAAAATAGTTTTTAAAATAATAAATTTAATAAATCACACGATCATCATATATAAAGTCAAAAACTAGATCAGAAATAAAAGAAATCAAGATGAAAAGCAGCCTATGTGAGATGGTTTGAAGTTTAAAAACAGAAAAATACACTTTCTTACACTTCTTCTTAACGCGTCGCACGCATACTCTAACACACTTTCACACTTTCAACATACACCAACACATTCATGGAACGAGCAGCAGCATCACACGTGGAGGCTCGTACCACTGCTGGCAATCATTTTGTACAACACACACACACGCACACACTTTCCACCTTCACCTTCACTGGGACATTATTTTTCATTCCCACATCCCATCGTCGATTTTCTGCCCGGCTAAGCACCGCTCCCAGGCACCTACGTTTCGGTTTTTGGGGCTGAAGATACGGAAGGACGCGCGAAGGCTGTGGTTATAAATTGGTCCACCGTTGTCCTTTCGGTGTGCGTTGTTAACTTTTTATCAGCAGCGTGTGCTAGGAGAGGGTATTTTCTCGGTTGTTTTGTTTTGCTCCGGACGAAGAAAGCTCACAGTTGAACGTTTTAAACCTTCCCGACACTATTCGAATCACCTTCGCCCGTTGATTTATATTGTTTTGGGGTTTTTCCTGCGTTAAAGGTAGCTAGTGCGTCCTTTCCGGTCGCGGAAAAGGAAGCACGTTGTGGACGTTTTCTCGGTTTTCCCGGGGCTGGCTGCTGTTTGCGACGGAGCGTGTGGAGCGAGCGCGAGCGTCCAGCGTGCCGAGCGCGTATTGTTTTTCGATTGTCACGGGCCGAGCTTCCTGCGGCAACTGATCTTTTTTGCGGTTCGTCCCTGCGTTTGAACAGCCGCCGTAAAGCCGAACGCCGAGCTCGCCGACCGGGGCGACGGCCACCGTGTGAGTGAGCGTGTGCGCATGTGTCTGTGTGAGTGCGTCCGCTCGGCATCCGAGCATCCGGCGGTTTGACCTACCGCTTCGTCCTGGTTTGCGTCCTTGCTGTGACGGTGAGCCTTCGAGTCTTCGATCGGTGGGGGGAGGGGGGATGGGGGGCGCGAGGAGCGAAAGGGAAGGGAAGAGAGAAAACGAGAAAGCGAATGGCGGGGAAAACTCACCTCCAGCCCGCCCCCGATTTGACACAGAAAAGTCGCCGGGAAAAAAGTCGGACGCTCGATGTTCTCGTTGCGCTCGGCATCATGTCACTGCAACTGTTTTGTGTGCTGTGAGTGTATGTGTGTGTGCTGCTGTGTGTGTACGTCTATTTCAGCGTTTTTTTTCTTTCCTTTTTTCATACTGCCTTTACTCGACCAGCCACTTCAATCGCACTGACTCCATCGAAGGATTCGCCTTACGGCTTGGCAATGCGAAATGGAATACAAAAACAAAAACCCGGCACACACATCTGGAGCGAAAGGCCCGAGCACGGTCCACGTGGTTCGAAATCGGGCCCACACCCGTAACACGCCGAATGCCGAATTGCCGAAGGACGACGCACGTCGAGCGAACGGGTCGGGGAAGGACGATATTTTTGTTTATATCGTCGATTCGGGGTGGCCGTTACCACGTTGCGGGTTTGTGGTGCTTTTTCATGTTTAATTTTTTTAAACCTGCTGGTTTTTTTTTTGTTGGAAGGTATGGGGTGGGAGGGATAGGGTTGGGAGGAGATTTTTTATGGCAGTTGTGGAAAGAGTTGGGTGTGAAGCAATTGCCTACACTTGGGCCATTTGTTAACGTTTGAAGGAACTTTTACGGTTGGTAGGAAAGCTTAGGAGAAATTTAGGAAAAAGGTAATGTTTGAAATACTGTAAGCGCAGACAGCAAATAATAGCAATAAACACAAAAGCAAAGATACACCCATGACCGATTTTTAGCGCCTGAATGTATGCAAAAGCATTGTGTCTACTTGGTTTATCTGGATTTCCGCAATCAGTTTTGATATTCGATATACATTGAAGTAGACGGTTAAACCTTCTTTTAGTTTCATTTTAATAATACAGCAACCAACGTTTAGTGGAACAAACAATAGCATATATAATCAAGCTCATAAAATACGATTGATGTATTAAAGTTTAACGACACTAAACGTTAATTTTGCTGTGATTAATTGTTCCCTAATTCTTATAGAACGGGATTAGGTCTAGCTTATGTTATCATACATTTTTATTTTCATTTTCATGAATTTATTATATTTTATGCAAAATTAACATTGAAATATTCAAAAACCCAATCTAATATATGTGAAGTAATGCAAATGAATTCTTTGAAAATGTATGATCGTTTAAGAATTCAAAATTCATACTTACAGGTACGTAAAATACGGGTAAATGGCAATCTTTACGCTCTGGTAAAATACGTAGATTTTAATATCCCGTCCCGTTTATATCTAAACAAAAAGTTGTAGTCAATCAAAAGCATAAGAAGAGTATGCTACAGAATACAGAAGCGCATCAAAATATAATAAACTAGAATTCGTATAGAAAACAAATTATAACAAAGCAACAAACACTACGCCTAAAAGTATGCAATTTAATTCGATCGTAAATAAAGCTCCTAAAAGTATGCATTTCTTTATCCCAATGGAAAGGTGTCGTTCGTAACAAAACTTGCTTGACAAATTAATCTTTACCAGCGTTTGTTAGCTCCTTGTTAGTACCACCTAAGCAGCTGGATGACAACATTCAGCTAAAGAAAAAAACGAAAATAACATCAACAAGGATTTAAACCCTGCTTCGACCAGTGTCGGTTGATCGCTACAGTTTTACCAGTGTATGGGCGGTGTTCCTATTTGCTACCGAGGGGAACTAGCCCCATCGCCACGCGTCTGACCGCTTACCACAAAATGGCACTCGTTCGGTACACATCCAATTTCGGTTACCGGGGTGGGGGGAGAGCTAGCAAACCGTTCTCAGCCAAACAGAGCATCAAAATGAAACAAGCCAAAGGACAATGTGGCACAGGAAAAGCGAGAGCAGCTTTAACTGGAATGAAGTTGATTATCATAACGTCGTTAGAAACGAAGAGGAGGTGTGGGGAGAGGAGGATGGAGAGATTGGACTCATACCATGGGTGTGAGTGGAACTGTACGATAATTGGGTAAAGTCTCCCTTTAACTCCGCCGAGTAAGATTGCTTTTGTGAGCGAGAGCGTTGGACCCTGGGCGGTGTGTGTTTGTCCCCGAGGGGGTTCTTCCCATTGAACACTGTGTCCATTCATCTGAGGTATAATGTTGCTTCCACCTTAAGGCTTGTTTTCTCTGCTCCCCTGAAAGCTCGCCGCCTCGGGGAGGCAGTAAAGAGCGAATGTTTTGGGCTCGATCTTCAAAGCAGGGCTGTTTTTTTTTAATGTCATCAGCACGAGGACCACCCGGCAGCGAAATGAAACAAAACCAGCACCAAATCACACCCTCCGTTCCCTCCCAAAGGCTTTCACTGGGTAGGGTAGTGTGTGAGAGGGGAAGAGGGGGTTTGTGATAGCGGGTGTGGGTGAACAAACTATGCAGGGAGCCCAAGCATCCACCGTCGATGGCGACGAAGACGACGCCACGAGGACGAAAGCGTTTTATGACGCCAGCCTTTACGACTCTGAGCGAGCTGCACTTTACCCGGCCGCATCTTGGCCGATTCTATCACGGTGTGTGTGGGTGTGTGTGTGTTCCAATAGCACATGCTCAGCCACACCAGATGATTGCCGGAAATGATGAATAATAGACAATTTTATTTTGCCTCATGGCTGTGCTGCGTGGCTGTGGGACGGGCCGGCGTCGAATTGCACCTTCCACAGAGTCGGGTAGTACACTCGGTCTCGCACGGTACGGCACGGCACCATGCGCCTCCATGGCCGGTGCCGAACGCACGGCTGGGGATGGGGTTCGGTGAGTAAATATTTATACCATTAGGTGGTGATGAAATTTGAAATAGAAAATTAATTAAAAAACCGGCGCTGGTGCAAGGTTAGCTGTGCTGGTACCCGTTTGCAGACGTTTCGTTGTCGGTTAGTGATAGCGAAGAAGGACTTTCATTTAAAAATATACTTTTCTTGATACGAAGAAATTATTCCTGTTATTTTTCCTTTGATTAAATTAATAAAATATAGAAATATCTCGGGTTGCATGTTACTTTATTCTATTTTTTTAATTTTAGCATTTTTTTAATGTAAGGAAACGTGTGTTTTGTTTTAAATGATTTGTGTTATAAATGCTCACTAATTATTTTAAAAAAGCTAAAAACACAAAAAAAATATTATCAAGTCAATAAAAAATTTAATAACATATATAAACTTGTTATACTTATTTCATACCTAGGGATATCTGTGTCATAGATGTTTGTCTAAAGTTTAAATAGTAAATTGGTTGTTTTGAACTAATAATTATTTTTTCTAGGGTATAGTTTTATTCTAATAATAGTAAGCTCTAATAAGTTCATAAATAATTTTCATAAAAATAGTTTTTCTTTTTACCTCAAAACGAGCTCCAAATATTGGGATTAATTTATTAGTTTCAATATGGTTTGGTAATTTGTACTCAATGTCTCAGCAATGTTGTTCTTCAAAAGTTTAAAAGTTAAAGCATTTTTCTAAAACAAAATACTACAAAAAAAACATCAATAAAATACAAAATCATTTACTTTAACAAAATCATTTACTTTATAAAATACAAAATCATTTTACTTTAATCAACTACTTTAAGACTACTCGGTGCTTCAGCAAACATTAAAAGTTTATTAGCTTAAAGCTTATGTAAAATAAAACTCACAGCAAAACCCAATATGATATTATTGACGTTTGAATGTTTTAATGTACGAATATGAATGTTTTACCAATTATCTAAACTATTATCAAACTAAACATATTAAATATTAAATCGAACAACAAAAAAGTTATAATAATCATAAAATAGAAAACAAGTAAAATAAACAAAAAAGGTACAAAGTACAAGTGATTTGTTTTGGGTTATCTTTTCCTCTCAGTAACTTAATTTACCTTCCCTATGCCAATAAAGTTTGGGCTTCTGCACAATACATCCTTCCACATACGGCACCGTCACAGTGCACAGCAGAAGATCTTCTTATGTAGATGAACTGTGTCCATAAAAGATTATGCAAACGAAGGGATGTTAACTAAATAATGTTCTAGTGGCGTTTTGAAAGGACGATCGGGAGGGTTTTAAAAAGAAACCCCGCCGTCTTAGAGACCAAAACCAGGGTTTGTTTGCTCAAACCAACGTTACGGGCAGCCCATAGAAGAAGAACCCCGTGAAGAAAAATCTAGTTTTTGATTTTAGTTTTCTTGACATTGTTTTGCTTGGGTTTCGGTGAAGCTATTGGTGGGTTCTAATGGTTTGCAAATCGCCCTAGACGTCACTCGTTTGCCTCCTCGACTGGGGTTTGGAAGAACATTCAACAAACTATAAATTATTTATTTCTACCATTGTCAGCAGAATATATGTATATGCTCCAAGCGCTCGTTTCGCTTCGCTCTTTGGCATGTCTCTTCTTCGTCTAGGGGTTTTTCGTGCGCTTTAAAATCATTTTAAAGTGCAGGCACGTAAAGCAGGCAGCATGAAAAGTTATTCCATTTTTGCCAAAAAAATAACTTCCCCCCTTTCCGAAGCGATAGCATCCCCCACGAATAGATGAGCTTTTGTGTTCGGGTGAAGCTGTTTAATGCACTCCTGCAGCGAGATAAGGTCACGACAAATGACTAAACTTTTCTGCTGTCTACTCTTGCGGGTTCTGTCTGCCTCGAATTTCACTACAGAAGCTCGAAACAAACAACGGTCTCCTCCCTGCAGCTGCACCGAAAAACAAACACGGCGATCTGCAGGATGGGATAATATAAATTGCATTTCGCTCACGATGCAGCTTAAACTGTCACGCGGTGCTAAAAAGCGGTGGGCAGCAAAAAAAAAAAAACACCGGTTGCCTCCGCGCGGCAATTAAATGATAGCTCGGCACATCCCTCGGGGCAACTGGATTAGAGATGAAACAATCACAGAGTTGAAGCTGGAGTGTTGTTCCCGTTTTCTCACTTTCTTTCTTCCTCCCTTTCCTTCCACCTCTCCGATGGGTATATAATTTATTTTTTTGTTGTGTTTCATTTCAGCGAAATGAAGTTAAGGGAGCGAGAAAAGTGTTGGAAAAATCGCTCCAAACAACAGGGCCGCAGCACTGCGCTGCTGGTTAGCGGAATCGATTAGCGAAATGAAAGCTTTCCCCATTAGGCGTTCCTTATCACGGGAATGGGAGGAGACCCTCTTGCCTTCCTTCCACTCCTACCCTCGTTTGTGCCATCGGGTTGCGTGGAATTTCGGGTCATAAAAAGCGCAATATGTTAACGCGATAATGATCGGAGGGAAGTATTTGTGCTGTGCCTCTTTCTGACGAGATTCTTTTTGCCGTTCCCTACTGTTTTTTTTTACTAGCCGCACTCGCGCTCTTTCGGGCAGCGAAGGGATTCTAGGCACGAGATTGTTTAATTCCGGTATTGGAAGGGTGCGTTTCGAAATGGTCGCGATTGGTGACCGCGATTTACGACACAAATATTTGGCGATTGAGTGCTCGACTCTGATGGCAGGGAAGGAGGAATGTTAATGACGCTGTCGCTACTCAATTTCTCTAGGGTGGAGCGGTTAATGCTTGATTGAAATTGAAATAGAAAGCTTTTGGAACAGATTCACTTTGCCGCTTGAATTGTTAGATCATTTTTAGTTGGTTTAAATGTTTTAGAAAATTATAATTTAATTTAATAAATTTTAATAAATATATGAGACGCCTGTCAGATATGTCAGATTAAAATGTTATATAAAATATTGAAAAAAAATTAATTTAACGATATTGATATTGATTGTTTGTTTTGTACTTTTATTTGAGAAGCGCCTAACAGTATGCTATTTGGAATATAATATTTCTGGGATGATTTCTGTTACGTCGATGTCATCTGCATCTGTTTTTGAAATATAAAACTTGAAATTATAAAACTAAGCTAACACTTACCATAAGGAAATTTTAATTACAAAATCATCATTTTTATTCAAATTTATTAGAACAATATTTGGTAATACGGAATCTTCTAGTGCTAAAATGATACATACATTTGTCTTCAAAGATGACTCTTACTGTATGAAATAATGGTTTTATGCTTTGAGATGTATAATTAAGAACCTTTTATCAATTATATGAAAAAAAATATAAAATTCCTCACTAACTCCGATGAAAGAACTGGCATATGAACAGTAAAACGCCCAAATGTATGCAGTCTGTAGCACTATGAAGCATAATAACAATTGCATGTTTTAATTTGTGTCTTTTACAGCGTGCTGCTTTTTATTAAGTAAAACATAAGAATCAGCTCCAACCTCATTACTTTTCTCATTCAAAAAACCCTTTAAATCCATCGCCAACAGTACCAGGTGGGCAGGTGACAACACTTCAATCAGATGAGATTTGAACCACCCAACTCCAGTGCGACCGAGGTGATAACGCAGTGTGATTAGTTTTACCAGCGCCGGTGGTTACTAAGCTTTCTCATCGCCCACTGTCACGCACACTCACAATGGGGGGTGTAATCAAATCAACCCCAAACCGTAAGCGTAATAATCCAAACATAATGTCACCCACAGCCGTAATCGATATCGTTGTCGCGCCCGGAGCCGACTAGAACGGTTCCTGTTTCCCACAGGATCTAAGCTGTCAGGCACGGTGACATTATGGTTCGGTTTGCGTTCGTGCGCGGTCAGATTGAAGATGGGAGGAGGGGGAGAGGGTCAAGCGGTGTGTTTTTTTTCACCTTGGTGGTGAAATGCACCCATGCCGGCGAGCGTTATAATGGTCGCGAGTTAATGGCCAGTGAGGATGGTCTTTGATAATGGCACACCTTGCAGTTTTTTTGTAGTACGTTTTGTCTGTAGGGTTGGGTTTGGGGAAAAAGCCACTAAAACAAGGGGCCACACCTTGGTACACCTAACCGGCTGGGTGTTAATGTACGAAGTCAGGGTTAGCAACGGGGCGAGGAGCGTATGACTCAGGGTGTGTGGGCTTTCAGCTTTCAGACAATCTAATGGATCTGTTTCCCGAAGCTGTCACCTCGTTGGCGGGAATGTCCAGGCAGAAGGAGTCGTTACTGATGAGCAGGTCATTTAGTATTGGCTGTGATAGATACAACGTCGACTGATGAGCCATTTCTTCGTTGGCGAGTTGACAGGCTGACGAGGATGAGATTTTTTTTTTGTTCGCACAAAATTCTGCCCATCATCACAAGCTTTTGCCGAGTTGCAAGGTAATCGTGTCACTCTCACTTTGGTTTTATGATCCAGCAAGGTAATAATAATGCATGCCACACGCAATCTGTTGGTCGCATGACTCACGGGAGGCACGTTACTGTAGGTCACTGTTGACCCGGCTGGGGCGGAACGATTCGCGTACCCGCAGGAAAACCAACTACATTGTGCCAAAATGCGTTTGGATCCTTTTACTTTGTGGGCTTTTGTTACTGCGCACCCCGCAGAAGACATATTTGGGTGTTATTTTTACGACCGGGTAGTATAATGCAGCGGATTGTGTTTATCGCGGGAAGCAGAACGCATACGGATCAACAATGTACGCTGACTGTGTGCCGTCAGTCGGAATGCAAATGAAGGAAGGCAAGATAACGCCGGCTGGATGTTTAGCGGGTGAAGAAAGGCTGCTCCAAAGCATGTAATTTATGTAGATTAAGGGTGCTTGGTAAAATTTGAATTTGATTGCACGTTTGTGAACCTTCAATTTTCCAATAGTTTACCCAAATGTGATGATGCTACAGGCGTTTACACAGCTCGTGAGGGTTGCCGTGAAAAAGCGTTTCTCCGCAACATAAAGCTTCCATGTGTCGGCACACGGAAGTGGCATTTCGAAGAGAGCGATCGCCCGATTCCATCCACATCGAGGCTGACTGACAGTTAGTGGAGCCACTTTTCGGACGATAATTTTTTTTGTCCACCTCACATTTTAACTCGCACGAAACGTATGAACTATTTACGATTGAGCGAGGCTGGTTGGGAATTGATTTTGTGTCGGGCGGGTTGAGCGGTTCCCGCCTCAAGGGCGGAAATAAAAATAAAAAAAAACAGCGGAAAACAGCAAACGGCCGGTACGTCACGCTACGGGAGCATGTTTGGTTTGTTTTTCCGTCGGTAAATTATAGATATTTCCATTAACAAAAAGGTGAGTTTAAAAATATGATACTATATCGCGGGGAGTATTTGTGCTATCGATCGACTGTGGGTTAAATGTTTCACTGTGCTAATTAAAGGTTGTGTTTCGTTTGATGGGTTCGTAATTGTGGAATGTTGTATTTTGAAAGTAAACGGTTATGAACAGGTGGACGGAAAGTACATAAGTATTGACAGGCTAATGATGTTATTTTATTTTATTTTTTTCAGTTGGGTTTTTCCTACAAAATATCAAATTTTAATCGAAACCCTAATTGAGCATGAATATTAATTGCTATTCAGACATGTCATCAACATTTTTTTATTGTTTTAATTTTTGATGAGCTAATTTGCCTACAGTATAACAGTCACACAGCCTACAGCATAATTCGGGACGAAGATCAGTATTCTTTCATATTCGAAGGGGTTCGTGGTACAATATTGAAAAAGTAAGACATTTTAAATAGTATTTGCATCTTTCAAGGTAAAATTCATAAAATGTTGTTTTTTGTCTGGCTAATTAAGCTTTACTTATTCTTTTAACAAGCGTTCCTTTTTTATCTTACAGAAGTAGTTGGAAAGTGAAATTTAGTTTTTGTGCCATGTATTTAACAAATTTACGAAATGAAGTAACACCTTTTGCCGCTTATTTTTACTGTATTTTGTAGAATACTATAAATCAAGGTAGACACTTTATCTATGATTTTCTATAAATTGAGTGTTAGAATTTTTAATGGTTTTGGGAAAAGGTTTTCTACGTTCATTTTAAATTCAACGAAATATTAAAACGCTACACTTAACATGTTTTACATTTTTCAATATACAATTGCTAACAGACTGTGAAAATGATGTTTTAATAAGCTGACCAGACGATTTATATTTGTCGGGACAGTTCCGTTTTTAAAACCAAAAGTTTATGTCCTGTAACATCCGGGAAAATTGTCTATGTGTTCCGTGTTTGGCATATTTGTAAAACTTGTTTTTGAGCGATAAAACAATAAAATATTATTAAATCGTCACATATCAAAGCATTGAATATTATGATCTGCGTTGTTTTCCCTTCCAAGACGTGTTCAATTCGCGAATGATCAACGAGCTTTGAACGATGTGTATAAAATAATAAAATGAAGTTGAAACAGTGAAAGCTTACGCTCTGCTCGCTTGTGTTAGAATTGAATAAAATGCTGCTTAAAAGATTTATCGATACACACGGGGAAATGATCTAAGTTTTATCATAAACTGAATTTTGAAAGCAAAATGTTCTTTGATTTTTATAAAAATCTATACTTTAGACAGCGAAGAGTTTCAAGTTCAGCACAAAACTTAGCACAAGCTTATGTTGGCTCAATCCCATTTGCAAGCTGTTATACGCATGCTTTCGATTGAACGAACGTTCGTTCGCGAGTCGACCGCAAAAGCGGAATGCCGAAACCGCGGACCGTACCCGAACAGCTGATTTTGTTTTGCACCTCTTTGCTAGCCCAGTGCCGCGTCGAACCGGCGCACGGAGCGCTTGCGCCTTGGTAAGAAGACTCTCTCGTTCTCCCTCTCTTTCCCGCTCTCCCGCTCTCGCACCACACGCGGCTTTATCGGGTTTCTTCCCCATAGTGACCGAAATAAAAATAACAGCACACGCAAAACGCAACCCCAACTAGCGGCCGCTTACGCGCCGTGCGCTGATGCGATTATAAAAACCAAACCACACATGCCTTCTGGGCAGTAAATGAGCAGGGGTAAAATGTTAAACACTTATTCACTTATGCGGCTCGCAATGGGCCCTTTGGGGCACTACTTACTGCGTATGTTGCCATCGTCCAGCGGGGAAAGCGGTGTGTAGTAGCGTCGATTCAACCGCCGACGGAAACGCCGGAGAACACGAGAAAAGTACGCCTTCGCTATGGCAACGAACTGTGACACTTTCGCAACCGGGTCCATCACTCACCGCCAACTGTGTTTTCGCGACCCTTTTTTTCAAAACAACCACACTTGGTTTTCTCGCGCAGGGAGCATACCACGCCACACTTGATTGAACGCACTAGCACAGCACATTACCACATGGATGGCTTAATGTCATCTACTGCTTTTTTGCTACTTTCAATCAACCGCCCCCGCGCTCACACTAGTAGGTCATCATTCAGTAACGTTGGCCGTCGTTTGTCACAAAACAAAACAACACTAACACGTCAACGGACAGGACACTGCACAGCTCGTTGTGTTTGCGATAATTTAATTTGCGGTCACTGGATGCAGCTGATACAGTTGTACGCTCCCTTGCGCTGAACTGCAGCAAACTGTACGATGCAATTTGCACTGAAAGATGAAACAACACGGCCCTACGGCTTTCTTTTCGGAAGGAATGCATCCAGGCGTGCGGTGGCTGGAAATCACTGAATCTTGACGAGCCCGGCAGTTATGAGGCGACGGCACTGCTCCGGTTCGATTGCAGCTTATCAGCCCAAACGGACGTTTGTTCGGAAGGCGATAGACCTCTCCCAAGCGGAGCAAAACACTCTTGTGTACGGACCGACTGCAAGATAAGAAACTGAAACTACTACACTGGTACGGTGTACGCGGTGTACCACGAGAAGAGTGGGACGAGCGAAGGGCTCATTTGAAATGCTAACGAAGCGTTCGAGCGTTGGTGTAGGTAATCGAATTTGAAATGTGTTCAATTTAAAGTGTTAAATGTGGAGTACGGTATTAACGAAGGTTATTATATTTATTTATTACTTAACTACATTTTACGCTAGTTTCGTTTGCATTATTGAACCAAATAAAAATAAAGTAGAATGATTTTGTCCAACGTTTTCTCCAGCGTGATTTTGTACGACCTCCCGAAGCGACATCTTCTTGAATGCAACATAGCCTCTTTGCGACTTTAGCGCCATCTAGCCGCGATTAGAGTAAGCTGCTTTTTTAAATTCAAAAAGAAATTCGTTGAAGGCAGTACATTCCCTAGTAGCAAAATTGACGTGTTTTCTCGCTCTTGCTCATAAAAAAATCTATGTGGTAGAAGGAGACACCATGACCGTTTTGCTACTAGGGTTCAAATTAGTGATGGGATTTTTTCCCGAACGGAACGAAACCTGTTAAATACGAAAAGTCACCTAATGAACATGGTAGGTTCGTTGAGGCTTATTTGACAGGCAAGGAGAATCAATCGTTGTCATGCAAGGCAAGGAGGATCAATCGTTTTTGTTCTGCTTGAAAACATATATTGTATTCTGATATCAGTGTTTTTTTCACATAACAAAGACGTACCAATGTAATGGCGCCAGCTAACCAACCAGCCAAATAGTCTACCTGTAATCAAAGATCCGCTAGTGAATCTTGATTGTACATAGAAACTATCATTCGTAATCTTTTAATCTTTTTTTAATGAATTGAACATCAATATTTTTTAAATATGATACATCATTTTACAGCCTACAATCAGGATAAATTAAAAATGTGACAAGACTTTTAAAGACAACAACATCGTTGATGATACTTGAGGAAGCAAAGTAAAGTAAAGCGGTATTATCCGTAAACTAATTAATAACTGATTATTTTTTTTAGCAAAAAAAAAACAACTCACAATATCAGCAATTATCATTTGAATTAACAACATTTAGGGGAAAAACCTGAGTCTTTTCATTTGAACCTTGGTTCGTTCCTATTTTTGACGGAACGGAACGAACGTAGTTGGTTTGGAAAGAAATTCTCATCATTTATATAAATCTTGCAAATGCGCGTTTTTAAGCTTGTTTGTAAAGGTAATCATTTTTTTCCAATGTGTAACTCTATAAAGAAAACAAGCTTCGTGCCTTAAAAGACACTGTTTTCAAAAAACGATACAAAAATTGCTAAAAATCCTTTATTATTTTCTTCTCTCTCTCATTTTCCCTCAAGCAACATACCTTAAACCACCAATAGACCACTGAACCAAATCAATGGTACCACAGCCTTCAAATTTCACGATTACAGCGGCCTTCTTACCAAAGTCTCGATTTTTTTTTTTGCAATCATAAAATGTCCAATCTTTACCAAACCGTTGGCGGGTGCCGTTTGGCATGTTGCCAATTAGATTTTGGATGCTTGCATTGAACGTTTTTCGCATAGGAAAAGGTAGGTTGGAGTTGACCTTTTTTTAACCGTGTCACCACTAATGCCTGCAAGCACATCATA
This sequence comes from Anopheles epiroticus, assembly GCA_000349105.1. NCBI lineage: Eukaryota > Metazoa > Arthropoda > Insecta > Diptera > Culicidae > Anopheles > Anopheles epiroticus. The sequence goes on along the minus strand of KB671530.1, from coordinate 2,292 downwards.
AAGAAACGTACTGTTTTTTTGCTTCACTGTTTTCTTAATTCATTCACACCACCGAACTCGCTGTGGGTCGGAAGAAGTGCTGGAAAACTTTCAATGATGACAGTTATTGGAAATAAGAGAACGTGCTTTCAGTTGGAGGAGAATCTTGTGATTTTTGTGGAAGGGAAAAAAACAGTTGAAAACAACTCGAACAAAATGGCCTGAGGCAGGAAAATAGTTTCTGGTGAGTAGCTTTTTTATTAATTAAGCTACTTAGAAAGCTTTCTCAAGGCGTTGAAAAAAAATGCAAGAATTTTAATTTTTAATGTGATATTAATAAGAAAATGAAAGAATAAATAGACTTAAAAATATGATATTGGAAGAAAAAATAACAATAGATTTTGTATTTTGTGTTAGTTGTTAAACTTAACTCAACGAGTGAATTAAATAAAATTGAAAAATTGTAAACTATTCGTTAATTTTTCATTCATTTTTTATCCTGAAACTCAAATTTTCTATTCATACACACAGTAAAGGATACCGTTGGTAGGTTCCTTTGATGAGGAAATCGCTTAAGATTATATCACACAAAGCGTGCTTTTGTGCGTACTACGTTTATACCGGCTAATCATAATCTACCATCACTCGATGCGTTCTCTACTTCCCTGTACATTGACGCTCAGGCAGCAGCAAGAGATGAAAATTAGCTTTGGTACACACAGCACAATTGACGTCATTTCCCGGTTCGAGCAGCCTCGCAAGGATCACGCAACACGATTGCCGTTGAAGGGATCGCTTTCACCGCTCTGCCACACACTCTCGCGACACCACACCCCACACCGTTCGCCGGTAAACTGTGTTGCGAATAGTTTCAATTAAAATCTAATTACCCGCTCAAAACGCTCTCTTATCGGATGCAGCGTCAAGAGTGCAATCGAGTGCTGCGTATCAATGGAAAAACTGATCGACCGGTAGTGGGGGTTGGGTGCGAGTGTGGAAGGCGGGAAATGGTAAATGTTGGACAGAGGAAACCAGCGGAAGTACGGCCTGGCATAACCGATCATGGTAAATTACGTATTGATTGAAACAAATGTTATTCCATTAGGTAGCACCACCCCGTATGCTTCCACGCCGGAACCGTCCACCTGATCGTAGCACGCGTGTTAAGTGCCTAAAGGTATGCAATGTGCAGCACAGTGGATAAGCTCCGTTGAGTGCACGATTTGTGGCTGGCAGCCCTGCGTGTGTGAGCTATTTTTGTGGTGCATTTCATTTGTATCATTGAACAGTGGAAAATATTTCGATTGGTCCCATTTTCTTCTGTTTGGTTTTTTTACGGTAGTCACGGTGATAGAGGGTGCTAAATTGATAAATATTTCTGTATTGCCTAGCGTAACAGGGATATACATTTGACCCAATGTGGACACTGAAAATATGTAAATAAATCTTTTTGAAATTCCTTATACAATTGAATAATTTGTAATTATATTATCGTGAGAACAACAATGGTACATTAGATGCATTTTCGGTCGATTTTGGTCAACCTCGTTGGACGTGCAGCTGGCCACATAGTTATCATAGTGATTTAATCATTTTACTCATGTTTCTGCTTTTCCCAACGTTTGATCTTGTACATTGGAAAGATATGCTGGTTTGGCCTTAAATCTAATGGGAATGGCAAATGTTAAAAATTTGTTCTATCTATATTCTATCGTAATCTGAGTAGGCAAATTAAGGATTCATGATATGTGCTGCTCAAGTTATTAAAAATGAACACTTTCTTCTTTTTCTTGGGTGGCACCCAGCAGGGTGAATGCCTAACAAGAGCATGAATGTGCTTTGGCTCTTTCTGGGACTTAGTGTACCCATCCAAATCAAGATTGTTAATCCTTTCTATGGGGAACAGCAGCGGTCCGAATGATGTTCGATGCTACATTGGGCCTGATCGTATGACACAGGCCTACGCCGCTACCCATAAGATCACCGAGCCACCCCAATGTCAGCTACAATAAGGAAAGTACATCACAACAATAATGCAACAATTCCAATCCAAAACAATTTTTCCTTTTTGGATCATGATCTTCCCATCATGAATCACGGTCGTTTTGGAGCTCAGTTCTAATTTTTTTTTTTTTTTTAAAGTTTATGCCTCCCACGCATAAACATTTTATTTTACAGGATTTACAGTTTCACACTTTCATATTTGTTTAATTCTATTCCTAAATTCTCTTCTTGAACGCGTTCCTTTCTATACTATAAGTGAGTATTTTAAAACTTCTATATCTATATCTTTTTCGTTAATGCCAATTATGT
>KB671529.1:173495-185995 GCA_000349105.1 Anopheles epiroticus | reverse complement strand
TGAAGCTTTCCTGCGCCTCGGTGCGGCTGATCAGCAGCCCGCTGTTCGACTCGTAGTCGAGCAGCACCTCCACCTTGCGGCCACCGCCCGACCGGGCGCTCACCTTCGTCAGCAGCCCGCTCGGCGAGATCTTCAGCTCCGTCTTGTAGTCCTGCCCGTTCTCGATCGAGCTCACCACGTTGCTGTAGTCGCGCAGGAACTGGATCTTGTTGCCCGAGCTGTCCGTCACCGTCGACAGCTTGCCGAAGCTGGTGTTTTTCGAGTAGAGGAAGGAGTAGCGCGACTTGCCGGTCGACAGGTCGCGCGTCGCGATGTGCTGCCCGTACCGGTTGAACACGTACAGCTCGTTCAGCGGCGTGTACGGTATCTGGAACTCGCCGTTGCTGTCGTGCTGGGGCAGATAGTGCTCGAGCGCAAATATTCTCAGCGAACCTGTAGAAGAACAGAGTGTGTACATTAGATGGAGGCACGAGTTGCGCTCAGGGGGGGGAGGGGGGGGGGGGGGGGCTTACCCTGATCGGCCACATTAATAACACCGTCCTGGGCGACCGCAATTGCCGAGATCGATTGGAAGCGAATGTTGGAGGAGAGAATGGTCTCGCCGGTTCCACCGTTGCCCGTCGCCCCGAACGAAGTGGACGAGGACGCGTCGGGGTACTCCTTGCGCCCGCCCGCTGTATCGTTCGCATGCTGACAGACGCAGAACGGCCCGGTGCCGTCCGGTACGATCGTGCCGGACGGGTTTTGGCTGGAGCTACCGTTCGTGCCGTTGGCTGGCTTGCGCCGTGAGTAGTTTAGCGTTTTGCCCTGACAGTCACACTCTTGGCTGTAAAAAAGATAATTAAAATTTAAAAGTTTTGAAAAATAACTTTTCCCAAATAAACAACGAGACGGAAGCGACGCTTACCTTCCGTGGTCGATTTTGCCAGCAAACTGCTTCATAAAGCCGGTGGACGATTCGATCACCTTGATCGTGTTGATGCGCTTCGAGTTGGTGTCGGCCACGTACAGATCACCGTTCGGTCCGAACGCCATCGCCAGCACGGTGCCGAGCGGTTCCTCGACCGGCGCCGTCCGGTTCAGGCCGACCGTGTGGTCCTCGTTGCAGTGCAGCGGTATGCCCGCGATCACCTTCACCTTCATGTCGGACGTCAGCTTCAGCACCAGCCGGTCGTCGACGAAGTAGAGCGAGCCGTCGAGCGGGTTCAGTGCCAGCGCGGTGGGCCACTGCAGCTGTACCTGCATCGCTCGCGCCGCACCCCGGCACGGCACCGGACTCCACCGGTTCTGGTGGCCGTGGTGCCCGATCAGCGTGTGGATCGTACCCTTCGGATCGACCGCCCGTATGTTGGTGCCGTCGGCGATGTACATCGTCCGGTCGGCCGCTATCGCCAGCCCTTTCGGGTGGGACAGCCGCGCCTCGATTGCCGGGCCGCCATCGCCGCAGTTCTGCTCGTCGCCCGGTATGCAGCGCTGCCCGCTTCCCACAATCACGTCGTAGTTCGAAGACGGGTCCTCCACGTTCTCCAGCGACACGATCTTCAGGATCTTGTGCTTCTCCGAGTCGGAAATGTACAGCTGCCCGTCCGCCGGCGACACCGACAGGTAGTACTGGTACGACACGCGCGTCGTGTCCAGCTGCAGTATCGTGAAGATGCTACCGTTGGTCGTGATGCGGCGGATCAGATTGAAGTCGCCCACGAAGAGGCTACCGTCCGGTCCGGACGCGAGCGCAACCGGCGTCAGCAGCTGCCCGTTCTTCGACAGCCCGTTGCAGTGGTCGCGACACATGAGCGTCCGCTGCTGGCCGTCCCCGAGCACGCCCCGCACGATGCGCGGGAACTCCTTCAGGTGGATCGTCGCCCCGTCGCCCTTCTGCAGGATGCCCTCGTGGAAGTTGTAGTGGTGGTGTATGTCCAGCCCCCAGCCGCCAATGTCCGAGATGTCCACGTCGAAGCCCTGCAGCTTCACCGTGCGCGTTTCCCACACGATGCCCCGGCAGGTGGCGTGCTCGTACCCGATCGAGATGCGCGCCATCGCGATCCCGTACACCTTCTGCTTGAACACGTTCCGCTTGTTCCACGCGAAGATGTGCCGCAGGTTCGGGTCCGCCTCGTACGTCTTCACGTGCAGCGAGCCCTCGATCTGCACGCCCACGTGCACGTGCGTCAGCGTGTCCGGGATGCGGTCGTGCGTCAGCTGCATCCGCACGATCGACCGGTAGCCGGACGCCTGGGACGATTTGTACAGCAGGTGGATCTCCGACCCCGGTATCTTGAGCGACTCCTGGACGACCTGCGGAAGACAAAAAAAAAACGTTTCGAGTTAAGCGCCGAGTAACGGAGGGGGAAGTATCGACGAGCGATCGGCAAGTACCTGTGTCTCGGCGAAGATAAAGTTTTTGCCCGGTACCGAACCGATGCCGTTCGGCATCCAGGTGCTGGTCAGATGCGGACTCAACAGCTCATGGTCGTGCTCCAGACATATCGCGATCGGTGAGGGGTTGTCCTCCAGGAAGCGGTAGTGAGACGTGCTCAGGAAGCTGTACGCCAGGTTGGATGGTACCGAGCTGTATGGGGGAAGGACAAGGAAGGTTAGTTGGACGCAAGTTGCAACCGCCGAAACCGGCCTACTTACATGAAGGATATGTCGTCGTGCTCATCGTTATCGTTAATCTGCATCTGAACCGGAGGTAAGACGACAATCTGCAAAATAAAAGATAGTGTTTGTTATCACCTCTACCGCTCATCCCACAGTGGCTGAACCGCTGCTCCATCTGTCCCTTTTCCCCCACTCACTACCATTAACCACAACCTATGGAAGGCTGAGAAGCCCTCGATATATTTTCTAGCTTACTTGGTTCCAGGGTACAAATACTGTGCGCGTTAGCGGCCGGAACGGCGATCGCTGAAACTGTAGCGTCACGGCGCCACCTCCATTGACCAGCACATCAAACCTGCGGGCGATAGATGGGACGATTCATTTAAAAACAGGAACACAACCAACCGTGCAGCAAACACACTTACCAGCCACCCTGTCGTGTGAGCGTGAAGCCAAAGCGCGAGTCCCGGTCCACCGAGACGCGTATGCCGATGATGCCGAGGCCCTGCGGCGTCACCACCTGTCCACGCATGACCGACACTCGGCTGTGCGTTTCATTTTGTTTTTTTTTTCGTTTTTTTCGTATGCGCGTATGTGTTTGTGTGTTTGGTACAGTGATTGTAACACACATCGGTACACACATCGAGCGCGTAGAGAGAAGAGCGAAGAAGAAAAACGGTCCATCAGTATGCGTTGAAATGTATGCCCAAACGGGGATGAGGGGGGGGGGGTAGGGTTTAGGGGGTGAATAATACACAAATAAACGGATGTAGGAAACAGAAATGAACATCCAGTAAGAAAACGGAATGAAGTAATGAACTTAACCATGTACGTACGAAAACAACTAAATAGCTAGGTTACGGAATGAGTGGTAAAAACATAACAACGTTGAGATAGCGAGAGAAAGAGAGTAAAATAGAGAGAGAGAGAGATGAACGATAATTGTTTTTTTGGTAAATTTGCGGGGTACTTTAGTTTTAAAGAGAGTTTTGAACAGTGAAAGAGAAGAGAGAAACGAAGAAAGAAACTAATAAACGTAACGTGGAAACGACTCTGCCTTTCGCGGAAATGCTCGTAGGAGGTCAAACGGAACTTTGTGAAAGCTTTCAATTTGAAAAAAAAAGTACAACAACATAGAAGACAAAAATAAACAAACTGGAAGAATGGTTAAAAAGAGATTGTAGTTTGCTTTTTTTTTTTAAATTCATATCTAAGACCGGAAAGTACAACAAATATAACAACAGAAACAATAAATATACATATTTATGGTGGAACATTGTTCAACGGTGATGACAGAACAAGAGTAGAAAGGGGGAGGGAGAAAACATAACAGAACAGTATTGCTAAAGTATATGATAATAAGATACGGTAGCTAAAAATATTTTAGAGATCAAATGTGTACTCTGTTGAGATATATGATTCATACAGCAATATGTAAGTAGTGTACCTTTCGTTTAGTTTTGGCATCAGAAACGGAACCCAAACGATAAAAAGAAAGGAAGAAAACCAATGGAGCGAAACAGTTCCAGCAAATTGTTGTGCAACAGCATCGCCAATGCTTAATCTTGTTAGCGTTTGTTTAATTTTAATTTTTTCTTAATACTTTTTTTCGAATTTAAATTTTAAATTTATTAAATTAAATTAATTATAAAATTTAATAATTTATTTGAATAAAAAAAAAGGTTTTAATCAACCTTTTACTTATGCTGATAAACTACAGTTACTGGGTCAAACTATACTACATACACAGTCATGCCCCATGCGAAAAGAATAAGTAACGCGTTACGCATTATGTCACGCAGCGTTACAGATTTTTTACCGCACTGTTTGTTTGCTAATTCTTTAGGGAGGAGGAATAAATTCAATGGAAAGTTTTGTAAATTACATATAGAAACTGTTTTTCTATATAATTTACTAAACCAAGCTATATTCAAATGAGTCTCTAGCAAATAAAACGAGCAGTTTCCGCACAAAAGGTCACTTCTTGCGAAAAAAAATGATTCAGGGCTAGATAACCATTATAAAAGGGTAGAAAAAATAAATGCAAAAGCGCAAGCCAATCTGATTTTCGATTTCCTCGCCAAAGTTGCGCTTGCTGCTGCACACACACAACTGCCAGAGCTGCCTCTTCCCACTGCACTCCTCCCCGGTACCGGTGATGACCAAATCATACCAAAATCATAAACTGCACTAATTCAAACAACAGTCTTTGCTACAGGAGATTTGTTTTTGTTTTGTTTGCTTTGCTTTTCATTATGGTTTTAAGCTACGCGTTTGTTTTGATTGGTTTGCCTGCTTTTGAAATGCACATTAAAACTCAGAATTTTGACACTGGAAAGGTTAGCTGCGCGCGTGGCGGTTATATGGCATGACGGACCCTTCGGAAATATTGTACATTTACAGCCCCCCCTCGCAGGAGGTTTCTAAACCAATGAAGAGACAGTCGCAGGCATGCAAAATTCGGCAACAAAACCAGAGCACCGGACACCGCACCAAGGTGAACAGCAGTGGGGGTGCTTTCAGCGCGAAGGTTTTTATTTTTTCGGGCAAGCTTTTTCGAAGCCCTGCCTCCTTCTGTTCTCATGCTCATGAGCCACGCACACCAATGCACAAAAACACACACACATACAAATACGTATAGATATGCAAAACACACACATGTACTGTTTCCTCATTTCCAAGATGTTGGGTAACGTTACGTAGCAGGCGGTGCGTTATCGCAAAGTGTTACTCCCGAACGTTCGAAACGGGCCGAACGTTTAAAGGGGCAGAAAATGCATCCATCGTTTGCAATATCGTTACAGTAGTCTGTTTGCTGTTTTGTTTTTTTTTTTTATTGTTTAGTTTTGCTCTTTTCTGAACGCAATGTCAAAGGGGAGAGGGATGTGGTTTGTACAAAGACAAAATATTTCAAACAATTTCAAACTTTACTACTGTACCCTAAAGCTTTGGAGAGAAGTACAATTAGAAATAAATGCATACGGTGTTACTAATCCATAGTATAACACAAAACAAAAGAAACAAGATGCCTGCAGATTGGTTTAACTTTAACAAACCAAATTAATTATTTGTACAAAAATATATAGATGATCTATTTTAACCATTACCTAGTAGTTACATTTTAGTTTCATTTCCATCTATTTCAACAACAACAAAAAATAACGCGAGCATCTTCAATCCATCTTTGCTTTACACATATCACTTTCCAACATTTAACTCTGCACTTGCAGTGGGGCAAGAACAATAAAAAATTCTGTTGTAAAATTTTGAATAAACAGAAAATAAGTTGAAAGCAAAAACCCGTAACGATTCAAAAACATTGACCGTTTGCTCACAGTGTGCGTTCCAGATGCTACAGTTTGAACATATTGCATTACGGTTTTATGAATTACAGCAGAACGGTTAGTTAACGGTTTGGTTAAAAACGGAAAATTTGTACACCGCCGGTACACTATCAATGTAACGTGCAATGATAAGAATGTAACGCAGCGTAACGGTACGCTATTCGAAATTCCCTATCAATTCCATCACAATTCCATGCTGTAATACGGTTTTTCATTGGTAGTTCAATACTCAACTACTAAACAGCGTAACGTAACGCTTCGAGGGGTACGTTACGCTGTGTGCTCGGGAAACCGAAACGGGACTGAAACAGTTTACGCTAGTATGATAGATTTAAATAGGAAATAAAACATTTCAACTGAATTGCACACTACAATAATTCTTCAACTATTTATGCACCAGCATTGGTAGTAGAGCAATAACAAGAGTTAACACGGTTATATAGTTTAAAATATGAAAACAAATTAGTGGTAAACAAAATCTGCGCAAAATCAAGCTAAAAGCAGAAGGGATATAGTACGCCAGGTAAGCAAATATGCGCTCGATTAAAGCGTGAAAGCAGTTGAAAAATTGGTAAAACATTATCAATATTTCGTTTACGGTCCAATGGAAATAACTTAGTACTGTATGTATATAGTGAGGGGTGAGAAGGATTTTTTTCGCAAAGGGTGTAATTGATTAAGTATTTGAGGTGGTAATGTAAAACCGTCCGCTCGTTTACCGAACGCTCGGGATCATTGCACGCGAACGCTCCCCTCCCCGCTGACGCTTTGAACGGAGTCGACGAGACAGAATCGGGGTGACGAAAAAACGAAGAACACAAAAACAAATACAGCTAGGCTACAATATCTTGTTCCGTGTGTGTTCTCGGTTTTGGTTAGTAGTTTTGATTTTGTGTTTGCTTGTCTTACAATATTTTCGAAGGGCCTGTCCAACACACCACCACTAAGCTGTCGCACAAGTTGCCTCTATAATTTCCAGTTTTCTTATGCATTCCACACAAACTACTTCATATTCGCATAACCGCATAATCGCTAGCACGAGAGGTTGCGAGCTTATTCGTTGTTTTTGCACTAGAGGTTGAGTTTTCAATAACATATTTTGGTTTTTTTCGTTTTGCTTGCTTCATACTTTTAAGTTTTTTTTTTGTTTTGGTTCGTTTACGTTAAAACTCTAGTTTGTTTACTTCACACAGTATCAAAATTGGAAAGTTAAGGGTAAGTAAAATGTTCCAAAATTTCGTAGCACATGGAGGGTATATACATAGAAACATATGATAGACGCAGACAATAATGAGGAAAACGGGAAGCAGAACGTGGACAAGTGGGATAACGAAGGAAGTTGGGATATGTTTTTTTTGTTTTTTTTTTCTTCTTCCCTCTTCTTCTTCTTCTTTTTTTGATTGATTTACGGGATGACAAGGTGTGGACGTGTGGGGTAAGGTGGGGAAAACATTTAGGGACACGGAAAAGGGATGAGTTAGGAAAAGCCTCTAACTAGTTTAACTATTTATAGCCTGTTTTAATAAATAGTAACGTCAAACTAGTTCTCGTTTTTCTCAATGTTTTTTTTGTTGTTGTTGCTTTTCTGTGTAATTACGTCACTTCTTCTTCACTAATAAAACTTATTTGCCCTTGTTTTCTCCTTTCGATTTGTGTCTACTGTTTTAGGCTTACACTTGAAACACTAAAAAAAAAACTAGTGCAACCAAAATACAGAAGAAGAAGAAAAACTGGTCAATTTTAAGGCTATCGGAAAACCGAAAACGATACAATGAACGATAATAAAAAAAAAATATTAAAAACAGTAGCAAAACATAACAATAAAACAAAAAAATAAAAAACAGGAAAACAAGAAACTAAACAGAGTTTTCCTGAGTGTTAAAAAACAATGCAAACTCTTTTTAAAAGTACGCTGCATGTATAGATGAGTAAAACAAACAACACAATACCAAGAGGAAAACGAAACAGTCAAAACAAAGTGCAATAAAAGTTAAGATAAAAGTAAAGCTAACACAAGTGTAAACATAAAAAAAGAAATAAAAATATAATAAAAAAATGGAGAAAATAAATAAAACACACGGGTGATGCATTAACCGGTGCGTCCATTAACGAGCAAGATAACAAATAGCAAAAAAGTGAGAATGAAACGAGACAAAGAGAGGGAGAAAGAGAAAGAGAGATATTTCTACACAACAGAGCGAAAACAAAGGTCAACAACAGAACGAAACATGTAAGGAAATGAAAAAAAAACAAAAGAAAGATTCGGTTGTTTGTCTTTTTTTCTGGTTTGTTGATGTTGTTTTTTTTTCGTTTATCACCCTCCCCACTATTACTATGAATGGTGGATTATAAGTATACAAATAGTATAGTTAGCACATAGAAACCAAAAAAACAATACCCGAGCTCGAAAAAAGAAAGTGTGGCACAATATTATCATCATAATGTCGGTGTATATATATAAATACTTTTTTTTTTGTTTGGTTTTGTTTTGTTCATTAATTACATTAAATCGTGTTTCGTTCTACCATGGCATTCGGCATTTCAGAATCATGTCAATCACGTGGACAGTATACGTTTAGCAAAACTAAAGAAACATTGACTAATAAAAAGGACAACACAGAAACGAAAGCCAAAAGGTTACAGAGATGGACAGATATAACATGGGTAAACATGAAACTCCTCTTTTTTTCCTTACAAAAAAAGGCAGATGATGAGATATCGAAATCATACTCACTAATGGTACAGTTAACACACATCGCGAAAAACAGAATGGAGTTAATGGCGAAGGTGTTAATGAGTATGAGTGTTGGTGTGCAAGAGTGTTTGTTAGTGGGTAAATGAGAGGGATTATCGGAGTGTTTGATGTATTTTGCAATGAACAAATGTGTTTGTTTTAACAATTTTTAGAGTCGTGATTTTGCAATGGAACACATGGACAGCAAAAACCAAAAAGAAAAATGGAGTAAATTATAACATGATTTTGAAAAGGGTGGGTGTGGGAAAAGGGAGGATTTTCCCAGATACTGTACGTGTTGATGGAATTATGGGCGGAGAGGTGTTTTGTTTCAGTAAGACAGAGAGTAAGACAGTGAAATCGGGACATTTCGAAGAGTGTTTTCGAACAGAAGAGTGATGGGAAACAAGGATAAGAACGATTTTTTTTAAACATTCGGTTCAAACGGAAGAAACAACGAATAGAAAACAAAAGTGGCATGAAATTAAATAATATAGTAACAGCAACAAGACGAACGGACGCAGCAACTGCGGCTTGCAAGACTTACCACGGTGTGAACGAGTTCCAGAACTCACTTTTAATTAAAAATTAATAACGATTTGGTTTGTTTGTTTGTTTTTTTTTTTGTTTTAGCACGCAAGGAACAACGAACAAATAACAATTTTTTTGTTTGATTTTGTTTTGTTTTTTGTTTTTGTTTTGGCAATGGTGGATGAAGAGAGATGGGGAATAGAAAAGAACGGAGAACGAAGTTTATGGATTAGTTCTTTACGTACTCTTGAGTAATGGGGGAAAGAGAATAGTAAGTGTGTGTGTGTGAGAGAGAGAGAGAGAGAGACGGAGCGAGTGGTTTCGTTTTCTAGGATTTACTCTTTTGTTCAATTGTTTTAAGTAAACTAATCTGTTTCATAATATGAAACGCAAAAGACAACGTCATTTCGTCATTCAGAGAATAACGTGTTTTATTTTTTGTTTTTTTTTTGCACTTGATCCTTACACTGCTGGATTAGCTCCATTGCACGGAAGGGGTGGATTAGGATTTTAGTTGCATAACAGGGGAGAAAAGCTCCGGTTAAGTTAGAGCAGGAAATGGTAAGGATACGAATATCCAACACCAGAAACCAAACTAAGCTGAACGTTATTATAGGATTTTTTTTTCTTAATTTTTGTATTCAAGGATTCAATATTTCCTCTCGTCAATACAGTATTGCACTTCCACACACACACGCGCCAACCTCTTCAACGCGTGAGCGGAGTGCACGAGGGAAAACGCCGGAAAAAAACAAATGCGGAAAGACCGAGCAAAAATAAAAACAAATCGAACTGGACGGGGGCGGAGAGGGAATAATTATTAGTATTTGGAGGGAGGTGATTTAAAAGGGGGAGCGGTTGGAAGGTTTGATTGTTTAAAAATGCAGTTCTAGCATTTTTCGTTGCACTAAAAAGGGATTTGGTTTTTCATCTTAACAAAAAAAAAATACAGGAATAGAAAGAAAAGCTTCGTCTTGGTTGTTTCAACGGAAATTTTAAATTTACGACTGCGGGGGGTGGGGGGAACTGTTGTTGTTGTACTTGTTTTGCTTGGCGGGGCGGGGCGAATCGGGAAGGTGGGCGAAGGGGGCGACTTAGATTTATAGGTACTTGTTTCATTACTGCTTTACATTTGTCTAGCTTCGCTTTCTTAACATTCTGGGTACTAGCCAACACTTGCGTGACGAAACGAAACGAAAACGGAAAAGAGAGATAGGTATAAGAGTTAGCGATGGCGCGAGAAACATATTCGTAAACGAAACAGAAAGTATCGTAAAACTGAAGAAAACGTCACAATAATTCGAACGACACAGAACACAAATAACATTAGACAGATACAACTCGTTCATTCATCCAGCATTCACACACACACACACCGTATTTTTTTTTTGTTGGTCAGAGTTCCTGTTTCAGCCACACAAAAAACACACTCACTGTTACTTGTTTCTTGTGAAAAATCTTCGTAGCTCTCGGTTTTCTTTTAACTTCTCAGTAGCACACAGCATCACTTGCTTTTCTGTTGTTTTACTTTTCTGTTGTATCCTCATTTGCTTCTTACGTTGTTTGCTAAAAAACATTCAACACGTCCAAAGATAGGTCGGGGCTACAGAACGCATCTGTACGCGTTTTAACGGCCACGCTCTGTGGACGGACGGTTAGTGTCGTACCGAGCGGAGACACCACTACACATCACAGGTCGTTAGTTCAAATCTGCATCAGAGTGGTAGAAAGCAGCAGCACCCACCACTCATCATACATTTTTCCAAAGCTTCTTTCATATAGAAGCAGAACGTGGGGGGTTCCCTTTGAAAGTGTGTGAGAAAGTTTGAGAAAACATATCCCATCCAATTTTTGAGGTGGGATCGATTATTAAAAAAAATGAAAAATCATCCAAATATTCACTCCTTTTAATTTTGATTAATGGTTAAAAGTAATATTTTCTAGCCTGTCCCAAAACACTCAAGCTGAGAAATGAAAAAAAAATCATCACCCACACACTTGCATATTTATCTCCCATTAAAATTCTCACCTTCGAGAAAACCAAACAAAAGAAGAAAAAAAAAGTTTACAACCAAATAATAAATACAAGCGTATTACGCCATACCGCAATGAGCAAACCAGTAGCGGAGCGTTATGCATTGCTGTATTGCACGAGCAAACTGATGGTAAAGTGATTCGTGTAGCAACGTGAGCGGGTTGAAATGGCGCTACTGTTTGTTTTGTTGTCTTTTTTTATGTTTCTTTTCTTTCTTTTTTTCATTGCTTTCCCAATAAAACACCCCCCCCCCCCCAAGCCAACGTTGGGCTTTTCGTCAAAAAAAGCACAAAAACAAGGTTGACTAAAAAACCGGGTTCGGGAAGTATATAAAGCTAAGCTTTTAAACAGAAGAAAACTAATGTTAAACCTCAAGGTTAAAGCTATCGGTAAACCCATGCCTTTGCTATAGCTTGGTGCGGTAAAACGCTCTTCCCGTTGTTTTTTTTTGTTCATAAAACTAACTTTATATGCGCTAGTGAAAGTTAAAAATAAAACAAAAACAAAATTAACGTACGAGAATGAAAACCCGAAAAACAAAAGCGAAACAGAACCGTCACAAATAAAGAAAGAAAAGAAAGATATAAAAAAACTACAAAATATGACCAAAATAGAAGCAAAACTTAAAATACTTAAGAAAAAAGAGAAAAAAAACCAAACAAACCACACACCTTTACACACCATTCCGGGGTTGGAAAGGTTGAATGTTTGTTGAAGTTGGGTAAATGAAACGGAAAACGTAAAACCGAAAAACGGCCCTAGAGATGAAAGGTTTGCTATTTTGTTGCTGTGATTTTATTTTTTTTGGCATTGCTGTTTTGTTTTAGGTTTACTTGAAATTGTTTGGAGTTTACTTGCGTTAATTTCCTTGGTTTTCTTTTGTTTGTTTTGTTTGTTTTAATTTTACGGTATCGTTTTTTGGTAGTTTTTTTTTTCTTTTACTTTGAGTTACTTTTGAGGGGTAAGGGAATCACACACATGAACAATCAAGAGAGAGAGGGGGGGGGGTCGGGGTTGTTTGTTTGTTAAAAAGACACACACAAGGTAGGTTGATGAACAACATTAGACGAAACACAATCTTTGCCAACGGGGCGAACGGGAAAGCGGGCCACCCTTCGCCTCACTGGCCGTTCTTCTTTGCTGTGGCAGCAGGAAGAGGAAGCAGCACCAGCGTAGAAGGCAAACTACCCGCCGGTCTCGTTGGCAAAGGGGAAATGGGGAAAGGAAAAACGAAACATGTTTGTTTTTTTTTGGG
>KB671529.1:117031-162977 GCA_000349105.1 Anopheles epiroticus | reverse complement strand
GGGGGGGGGGGGGGGGGGAGGAATAAATTGTGCCTATTGTGTGTTCCACCGCACAATGCTCCGGCTGAAGATGTCCGCTCCGTTATGGCACCGTCTCTAGCTGCCACCAACTAATGCTCGTTAGCATCTATTAAGTTGGCTTCCCTCTTGGGTCTGGCAGAAGGACAGCGGGACAGGGGTAGTCAGGAGGAGAGGGGGGAAGCATTACCGAAGCGCATAATGTCTGGAGCACCAGGGGCAACCATTACCCCGAAGCGTGGCACATCGAAGCACCTGGAGGACGACGACGACGCATCCCCTCGCCGAAAGAGCCGACGTCTACCGACGTCTCTCAATTGACCAATTGCGCAGTCGATTTGTCCATAGGCCAGCAGGGCGCTACTGGGAGCATACATTTTAAGTGCCAGTGTCCAGAGCCTATGTGTGGTGCGTTTTACCGTCTTGTCCAGTGACGCTTCACGCATCTGTTTCCCTCCTCCTCAGGAAGTTAACTTCTTCAACACCTTGATGTCAATATCCGGTTGCTGGATGTGGACGAGCTTCGCAGAAAATCCCCCTATCTCTCTCTCTCTCTCTCTGGGGGAAGGAATGGGGTAAGGGGAGAGAATATCGATCAAGTTTGCATTGCAGCCATCGTCTCCAGCAGAAAACCCATCGATTGTGTCGATGACCACACCGTATCGGACGGGGTCTCCGGAAGCCCTTGCCACACGGGTTCGGGACGATCTTGTGGTCGGATGCTGCATCACGAATCTTCTTCCCTCACCTACATACGTACACACACACACACACACAACCACACGCACTTCTAATGGACCGAACAAGACCGTTTCTACGCCATCTTTGACTCGAGTCCTTCATCTCTGCCCCGCATCCGCCTGCTAGGGCGCACACACAGGTTGGAATGTTGCTGGTGGGTTGGATTGGAAGCCGCTCCCTGCTACCTGTCCTTGCTACCCGTGTAGAACCGTTAGCAAAAGCCCAATAAAACATATTTTCCATACTTTCCAAGTGGGTGTTTTTTTTTCGTTTTTACTGCTTCTTCAAAATATCTCTACCCTGTAGTGCCCCTACTACCCTTCGGACCCTTCCCATAAAGCCCAAAGGTTTACCAGTGCACCCACACACACACACGCACACCCGCATATAAACGAAGTTGTGTGTGTGCGGGCGAGTGTGCGCGCGCGCGCACATACTTTGTTGTAGCATGTTTTTCTCCATCGCGTCGTGAGCATAAAGGGTGCACACACACACACACACACACACACACACACAGCATGCTCACAGACTGTGTACCTGTGCCTTGTGCGCGTGTGTACGTGTGTATTTTTATGTTTGCAAAGGAAGAGGAATGTTTTTCGGGAGCATAATAAAAATGGTTTCGCCGGAGAGGCGCAAAGAGACATCTAGACCGCGCGATCCAGGCGCATCCAAGATGGAAGATTGAAAACATACACCGAACATAGATGGGTTCGAAAAACTCTAACAGTATCTCTATCCCTCTCCCAGTGTGGTAAGAGAGACTCTCTCCAAAAACAGTGAGAAAGTGAGAGTTGTTGGAACTGAAAAGCATTTTGGGAAGGAAAAGGGAACAAGACACACACAAGAAACGAAAAAAAAACTCCCTGCCCATAAGCTGCATCGACCATTTTGCCCCTAAACTGAAATGCTATGCACAAACAAGGTTGCGGGGAGGACGTGCGGGGGTGATAGAGGCAGGGAACTGATTGTGTGCGTTAAGGGATAAGCTATGGACTTTGTTCCAGGACGCTCACAGCAAGGTGTAAAATCTTCAAAAATTTTTTTGAAAATTCTTCAAAATTCCTTCAGCTCGCTACCTCTCTCTGTAGCGCTCGCAGATACACGTTTGAAGGTTTCTACGAACAGGGAGCACTGGCTTCCTGCAGGAGGAACCCTACATACGCTTCCATATGCTATGGGTGGCCTTACAGAAAACATAGACCAACCAGCCCAAAAAAAAAACTGGTTACGTTATGCGCGATGCTGCGATGGCGAGAGAATAGCATCGATCGGACAGGGCACAAATGCAACTCATGCTCTCTCTCTTTCTCTCTCTCTCTCCCTCTCAACCGTTTTCTCTCACACCCTCTTCCCTTTGCCTTCCTGTGGTGAAATAACTCAAAGTGCCACTGGGAAATTGAAGCAGAAACACGGCACAAGGACAGGACATTTTCAGCAAATTACGTCTTCCAGTAGAAGCGCTTCCTCCGAACCGCTGGCCTCCGAATTAAAGGTTCTAAACCCTACACAGACTCTCTCTCTCTCTATCTCTCTCCCTCTCCATTGCCTGTGGCCAGAAACGAACTTTTTCACCTCTTGGGCACCGCACACACAAAACTGAAAAACCCTTCCAAACGGCCCTCTACCCACCACGCTCGCTCTCGTGCTTTGTGCGTGTGAATGAATTTGTATATATGTGTGTGTGTGTGTGTGTGTGTGTGTGCGTTCCTTTCTCTCGCGCTCTCGATCTGCTCTATCGATGTGTGTCTATCTGCGCCGACACCGGGGTGTACATCTATTTTATCGATTTTTCTTCCCGAACCATTTTCTTCGGGGCGAAAATCTCGAAACTCTTTTTGTGTTACGGGGGCACCATTTTCGCTACATGGATGGTAAAACGTAGTTTGAAGAAGAAAACAAAAAAAAAAGAAGACAGCAAGAAAGCTATCATTGCCTTCGTCCTGGTCCTGGTATATGTAAATACTGTTTCTCCTTGCAATGAAATGTAAAAACTCTGTTAAATAAAACAAATCGCCTCGTAAACGAATTACCTCTGCTCGGTGTTCGCCTTGCCGTGCCCCTTTTCTACCCGCTTTGCTGCCGTTTTACTTTTCGTTTTTTCGTTTTGTTATGTTTTTTTTTTGGGGTTTGCTGGTTGATTTAAAATGTTTCTTTACAGTTTGGCTGATTGGCAGATTGGGACGTTCCGGATCCGCGGCGGTGGGGGGGGGGGGAATCTCACTTCTGTCTGGTTCTGCTGCTGGTGCTGCCCCGTAGCGCCACCGGTACCAGGCTGCTGTCCGTCTTCAGCACCGTTCGGGCGGGCATTTTTCCTCACGGCAGCCCCCTCCCTCGGGCCCTTCCCCACACTTTTCACGCACCGGGGTCGCAAGGAAAACTCACTTCACCACACACATATTTGCGAGACCATATTTTCACACCTAACCCCCTGCACACACACACACATGTTAACGCGCGCACACACACGCGCGCAGCAGCCACAAACGAATTTTCTTTCGCACGCTCTGTCTCTTCTGCTGCCCGTCGAAAAATAATAAAAGATGTGTATCGCAAACACGTAAACGGCCGTCTCTGCTGGCTTATTATTATTATTATTTTTTTTTTGGTTCAAGCTGGCCCCCTCCCTCCCCCCCTGAAAGGAACGCGCGGTTTCTTCCTGCCGCGGTTTGCGCGAGTGGGAAGAACGCGGAGGAAACCGAAAATGGGGAATGGAAAGCCAAAAACGGGGGAAACCGGTTTTCGCGGCGCTCAGCGCAGCGGACACACTTGTAGCACTTTTCGTTTTTCGGGCTGCTGCTGCTCAAGCGTTCCGGTGGTTCTGGGGTTCGGTTTGGACCGTTCCCTGTGGCCAGGCCAGTCCACACGCGGTACGGTTCTGTTTATCGTTGGCACCCGAGTAGCGGCCCGGACAACGGCGCGGCCGTGTTAAGGTTTGATTGATGCGGGCGGGGGTTGGGATGGTTGGGGAGAGTGTGGAAAATCGGTTTGCCGATTTTTCACCTTCGCAACATGGTTTGGGGTTTCTCTTTCCCTGTTTTCGATCGTTGCGTTTTTTTCCACCACGGCCGGGTAGGAAAAGACGGGCAAAGCCCGTCGGGAAGGTAGTTTTCCGGAACCTGCCTCCTCCCTACCTCTCCCTCTCTCACTCGCTCCTTTTGCGCTGCAACCCCGCCGCGATATGTGCTGATCGATGGAAGGTACGGCCGCGGCCGTTCTGTTCGGACGAAATATGCGCGCTGGTGTCCCTGGTTTTCCCTTCTTTTTTTTTCCGGGGGCTAACACAGACACACAGACACACACACAGGGACCCCGTGGGTATGTGTACCTCTTTCTTGCTATTGCTTCGCCTGCTATTGCTGCTAACACACAGTACACAGGCCACAGCGTGCGCTTCTCCGTCTGACGTTCGGCGTTGAGAGGCTTGGGCAGCACTGGTCGCGCTGGCGTCTGCACGAGAGCGTGTACGCGGCTACCGCATATTACAGTTGCGATGCGTGCGTACGTGCGCCGTTCTTTCTGCTGCGGCCGTCCGGGAGAATCGGGAGAGGAGCGTGTGTGCGCGCGATTGAGACAGTTTTTGGCTCTCCCGCTCTCTCTGTCTCTCTCTCGTCCATATAGTGTTGGTCAGAAAAGAGTCGACTAGCCAATCTGACTCACCTCTTGCTTGCTGAACGAGTGAGTTATTCTGTTTTACAGATTTTCCCCTCCAAAGCCCACTCTGACCGGCATGCATGGCGGCCAAAGTCTCTTTAAAAATAAAGAAAAACAAACAAAGGCTTGCAAAGACGGACATTTATAAAACAATAATACAATCTGTATTTCCTCATATTGTTACTTATGATGACTTTTCTAGCTGATTGTCAAAATTGGACAGGTTTTAAATAATAATGAATGGTAATAAAAAAAATGATAGTTTTGAAAAATAAAATGATTTTTGTTGATTTTTCCACCACTGAACAAACAATGATAAAAGAAAGAGAAGATTTACATGTCTTTTTTTGTCGTAAGGAGCATTGCCCGATGCATGTTAAGCAAAGCGCCAATTAAGGGTACCATAAAGTTAAAAATAACCTGTATATTTTGCTTTTTTCTTTCAAAATAATCATGGATTATAGTTTATCGAACATCTTTACGAAAGATTACAGGGGAAATTAGAATTAGTATTCCAATATATTCATATTTTGAATAGTTGGTGCAAACAAGTGACCGTAATAAACCGAACAATACGAAATCAAAAGAATTGGTTTGCGAATCAGCTCTTTAAAAAGAGTTAAAGCTTTTAAAAGAGTCACTGAGCACACCACTACGTGTAGCGTTTCCTTGCAATTGTACAGCTTACAGTGGCGCGAGGGTAAGCTGGTACACCGAGCTTTGGGATTCGATCAAGTCACATAGTCGAACACTCACGAAAGACTAGCTATACTTTCTTTACCACTTTTTTCCCCAAAAATAATTCCATTAAATAATGAGAAAATTTTTCCCTTTTCCACTTCCTACAAGGTTCTTCCAGTTCTGCTCAACAACAACCATGCTGTCCCACATTCATCCTGCCTAGTTGTATTTTATGTTGGTCCAGTATTTTTTTTTATTCAAGACTCACAGAATCTCACGAGAGATCTGCAGATCTGCTCTCCGCACTCCACGTCCTTCCTATTTTCTCTCACTTTCTCTCTCTCTCTCTCTCTCTCTCTCTCTCTTACTCTCGCTCTCCCTGTGTCCTTTGGTTCCAAATTATGCGTTGCTGCGCTGCTAACACCGTTCATTGAATTCTCTTCATTCATGCGTTCAAACGCAGATATTCGCCCGAATTTCTCGATTCAGCTTTAACAATCTTGAGATAAATTCTCCAACTTTTTACATCCTCCAATCCGGCCGCCTGTCGCCAAGAAGCGGACCGCTGCTCTCGCTGACTTTCCTTTGATCTTTTCTAGCGCGCGCTCTCTCTCTCTCTCTCTCTCTCTCTCCTTTTCACTATCTTCTTCTCCCTCTCGCGCTCTCTTTCTCGCTTTCCTGCATACCTGTCTCAAGATGGTGCGTTCGGGCTGGTGTACGAAGGCGGCTGCAACGCTCTGTTCCTCTTCCTTCCTGTGACAGCACCAGCAGCAACCATGCAGAAGACAACCATTTTTACGTCATCGCACCAACACACACACACACACACACACACACACACATACACACGCACGTGACGGGCAACACACACGGTTCGCACACACAAACTTAATTTATTAATGTTGCTTGAAATTTCATTGAAAAAGATGAAACACAGCCTCACCGGAGGGGCTGCTGGCGGAGGTGAGCCTAAGCGCACGCTGTTTCAGCTTTCTTCCCAGCCAGCATCCTCCGCTTTGTTTAACTTTCAATTAAGATAAAACTTTAAAATTTCTTAGCATGGTAATTTTCCCTCAAACAAACGAAGTTGCGAGAATTTTTTCGCAACAGTCTAGCAGTGCGAAGGCCCTTGCTTTATTTGTAAGGATAATCCTTTTTCGCCTTTAAGAAGCGGGCGGCCATGGGCTGAAACATGACTGCCTGTAGCCCCATACGAAGCATCGACATCAGCGTCAGTTGCAAAAGGCAGAAAAACAAACAGAAAAAAAAGCAACTTGCCAACTGCAAACCCACACCGCCTACTCGCACAAAACAGCAGTATTTCATCCAGTGTTTCAAAACCGCCGCCTCACAAAACTGCTTCCGTGTTACGGGAGTAGGGATGTGAGGAACGGCTCAGTTGATATGGTTCTCTATAAATTCTGCCCTCAAATCTCTAGTCTGGAGGTGTTGACAGTCCAACAAAAATGCCTAAAAAAAAACAAAGAAAACTCTGGGGAAAAAGCAAAATAAAGGAACAGGATTTAAAATCAAAACAGCTTCGTGCCGGAGCTCCACTCCTCCAGGATACCGTGGGAACCATCTGCTATGGAAAATATAACTAACCTGTGAAGCTCCTGCGTAGTCGAAGCCTTTCGAAAGGATCAATGTTGTCTACGATCTGCGTGAAGCGGACATGCCGCATTGGAAGTCGCCCAAAACGTCAGATATCTAGAAAGTCTGGGCCGGCTGGGCGCTTCTACAGCGTGAGCAAGCAATTCTTCTGGAGGAACTTGGTGTGGCCTGTCGAAGTTTGAGGATATATCATGTCTTTATTCAGACCTCAAGGTCCCCAAGACATACGCTTTATAGGGTCGAATTTCAACAACTTCTGTAAAAATACTGCTAACTACTTATTTCTGTTTGGCTTTAAAAAATGCGTTCAACTCAGCTGATTCTTTATTCAATAGGATTTGAACAGTAGTAGTTTGCTGTTTTATTCATGCTACAACCTTTAACGTCAGAAATTATTTTATATTTCATTATCCACAGTTTTACTGTTCAAATTTGGCCTGAAAAAATGGTTCATTGTCAAAGAAGTTGAACGATCCAGTTCGTTCATTTTATTTTAAAGAACTGAACTGCAAAAGGGCGGCTCATTCGATCGTGTCTTTTGCACAACCGGCGGGTAGGTCGCATTAATGTGCCCTTGTTGGTTTGTCCGTTCATTCGTTCGTTCGCTATTCGGTTCGTATGCGAACGGACGCACTGTCGACACTCTCTTGAAAGAACTGAACGAACTGGCTGGGTTCCACTCTTACTTCCCAACTCTAGCTAAAAACCACACCAAAAATCCCTTTCAAAAACGAGCTTTCTAGTGAATTGCGATACACGCTCGCTTAAGCTAGTTCAGGCTCAGCCCCAGCCCTTATATTTTTGGATTCCATTTCTGGAATCCGTGGGTGCATTGCGGAGCGCACATCACCAGGTGTAAAGTTCGTGTAGTTAGCCTACGTTAATTTCTCCACTGGCATCCCTGCACCCTACGCGATACAAACTCCTTCCCCGACACGCTCAAGTCAGACAAGATTCGTGCGAAATGTAAAGGACCGAAAGCGGTTCCCAGCTACCCAGCTGCACCTTCTACTGCCCCGAGCACCAACCCACGATACACGGTTGCGATTGATTCGACTCATCCTGCCCACGGGACATGTGCGCCGGTTCTTCCTCCCCCTCAATCTCGTACCTTCTTGACTTAATTTCCGCCACCGCCCGGTACGGTTCCCTTTGTTGAGCAAACGTTTTCTTTTTTTTCTGTGCTGCTCCTTTATTGCGTTGGTCGGTGAACAACAGCGTCCCCCGCAACTTGTTCTGGCTTTCGAACCGGCCCTGTCCAAAGGCGATTGAATTCGCAACGTGATAAAAAGCACGTGTTTTTGGTGCGTATCCTACGCACGACGTGATTGTTATCGAGCGTTTTACCAAGGATTAGAGAAAAATGATTCGTTCATTAACCGCATGGGATTAAAATGCATCACACTGTATCGTACAGCCTCTGTACAAAGGATTGTACAATATTCGAGCATAACATTTAAAAGTGAAGCATTGAATCCCGAGTGCGGGGAGATTTCGTAGAATGGCGCCTCGGTGTAACAACCACGACGTATCGGGAACGACCCCTTGCGCGAAACACCTTCCGAGAACCGCGCACTGTCTGGTCGCGTAGCGGCACAGCGCTCTTCCGTACTTGTTGCTACGAATAGAGGACACGCGTCAGACAAGCATGCGGCCATATGCTTGGGAATCAGGGATGGTAAAAACCCGCTGTTATGCGGTTCAATTAAATAAATGGGATTAAATTATTCTTCTTGTCAGGAACCACAAAGAAATCAACTTACAAGTGAATCATGTGCATTACTTTTCCGGTGAAAAGAAAAAAAATGTATGCATCCCTATAAAGATGTCTACATTAGTGGAACTATTAGTTGGCACTAACTGATTCGAAGCTGAGCGGCACGATGTTTAGCTCGTAGGTAGACATACCTCCATTTGAAACATTCTCATTCATATGCCGACGACAGACTACCTTCTCGTTATGGGTTAAATATCAGTTTCAGAATGGACTGCTCCTTCTAACAGCAGGATGGAAAAGATTACGCCAAAGAGCGATTAGTAAAAACTATACTAATAAACATTTCGGAATGACTTTTCACTAAATGCGGTATGCAATTCACACGGAAGTTCGAGCAACGGGTGGTATTTATCCTCAGTATACATAAACAATGTATCTCTGAAATTATGAGATTTAAGACTATGCTAATGTAAATTTATTAGAGGAACAAAGCGTGTGGGGCAAAGCAATGCCAGAAGACCACACACCAAAAAAAAAAGGTAGTAAACAAATCTTTCTATCTTCATAGCAGTCCTCTGCCGCGAATTGAGTGGCATGAAATGGGCAAACGATAGCTATTTCTGTCGAAAAGTGTGTGCGCTATTGCTTGTTTTGGGTACAATTTCATGTTATGTTTCCCGTTTAATGCGAGTCGCTATTTTAATCGAGCGTACCATCCAACAGCGAAACGCCTTACAGATGTGTAATGATCATCTTACCGTCTCTAACTCTCTGCTCGAAATTCACACACATCGCATTGTACATCAATTGCCCGATTAAAAAAAAAACACATTTAAGCCTCAAACGCTTCCCGACTTACAGTTGTTGCTTGCCCCTGGAACGCGAGCTGTGATTGCGGCGAAAGGCTACCACCCCGAAGGTGCAGGTGCAGCTTCACCCAAAAGTTACCTTAACACAAACAACAAACAAACCAACGCAAAACATGTTCGTAAATTAACAATTCTTGTTTACCATTAGTACTCTTTATTCTTGTTCTTGTTAAAAGAAAATGTAGTGAGGGTAGTGTGTAGTAGTAATAGTAGTAGCCTAGCTTCTCGCGTTTTCTTCTTTGCTTAGTGTGACAGGAAACAGACACACAGATCCTCACACACGCGCACACGCACGCTGCAGGAGCACGCGAAAAATGCACTGAAAAACGTTACGCAATCGGAACTGAATCCTCGCAACCGTCTTCTGGTAAAGAAAGGTAGTGGGCAAACATACGGGAGGGGAATAACATGGACCGAGTGAGTGTGTGTCGATTTGTTGGGTGGTGATGCAGTTTCAGACGATTGCCGACGCAAATTGCCAACCATTATTTCGCAGCTGTACAATTTCGAACAATCCACTCCCTTCACTCTTCCTCCTGATTTGCCTTACCTGTTCTGTGAGTACGCGTGTGTTTGTTTGTGTGGGTATGGGTGAGGAAGTGAGTGTGTCTGTCTGCGAATGTGTATGTATGAGCGTTTAGTTATTTTACTTCTTCTTCTACCGAAAAAAAAGGAATCATTAGACATTGTGTTCCTACACGGCCACCAAACCAAAACGGAAAGATTTGAAGCAAAATCAGTGCACGCACGTGGTTGCGGCAACGTGAAGGAGCAAATACAGCACAACAGTAGTGATCGTGTGCAGCGATAGCAGCACACATACCGTGCTGCCCCCCAACCACACACTATCCCTTTCTGTAATGTGCGCTTTTTCTGTTCCCTCCAACACGTCACACACAACACGGCAAAATTGAATTAGAAGAAATTATATCAAGTTGGTGTGGTTTGGGGAAGGGGTGGTTCTCTACTACAAACGCTGTGTTTTAAAAGCAAATGAAATGTTCTTTTATCCTTTTCCCTTCTCCCCCCTCCCCATAATCGCCCTTCCTAACTCAACCTTCTCCCCTCGCTACCACTTCTCCTGCTATTATAATGTGTGTATGTGTTTTGTGTTGTTGCTGATTTGTAACAGGGATTTACAGCTGGCCACAGTTGGCGACGACGATCTGCTTCGACGGTTTGCCCGAGTGGGAGCCGAAGGACTCGATCTTTCGCACCACGTCCATACCCTCGACCACGCTGCCGAACACGACGTGGCGATCGTCCAGCCAGGACGTCTTCACGGTGGTGATGAAGAACTGCGAGCCGTTGGTGTTCGGGCCGGCGTTCGCCATCGACAGGATGCCCGGGCCGGTGTGCTTCAGGATGAAGTTCTCGTCCTCGAACTTGTTGCCGTAGATCGACTTGCCGCCAGTGCCGTTGTGGTTCTGGAAGTCGCCGCCCTGGCACATGAAGTTCGGGATCACGCGGTGAAAGAGAGAACCCTTGTAGCCGAAGCCCTTCTCGCCGGTGCACAGCGAGCGGAAGTTTTCCGACGTCTTCGGGACAACGTCCGGGCGCAGCTGAAATGGGAGAATGGGAGAGGGGGGACAGAGAAAGAGAGAGAGAGAGAAATGGGAGGTGTTAGAAATATTCTTATAAAAAATAGAGGTTAAAATACATCTCATTCAAGGTCACACTTGGTAAAACAAAAAGCTTACTCAGCCTTTTTCGCACGTGGTTTCTTTCCCCGTGGAAGAAGCTCATACTCGAAACTGTTAATTATTAATTTCGGAGAAAACATCTTTAAAACTGTTAATGTACACACTGTTAAACAATAATTGAAGATAATTTCTCTGAAATCAATACCTATTTCCGAACCGACTACGGAAAGTGAGTGTGAACCTACTCTTTGGCACCG
Source organism: Anopheles epiroticus (assembly GCA_000349105.1). Lineage (NCBI taxonomy): Eukaryota > Metazoa > Arthropoda > Insecta > Diptera > Culicidae > Anopheles > Anopheles epiroticus. The sequence continues at coordinate 151,783 of KB671529.1, read as the reverse complement.
ATTCCACACAAAAAAAAAGTCGATGCTAGTCGTAATCGAATCCGGCCAAAACACTTAATTTGTCCCATCAATCCCAGTGCTAACTTGTACAGCAATAATGCAACAGGAAAAGGAGTAAAAAGCTAGGCAGTAATTAGATAGGTTGGCATTTTTAAATTTCAACGCCCTGTGGTCTGTGTGTCTTGGGCAGAATTTATTGTGTAAAATGGGGATGCGAGACTTAACGAGCCTTCTTCTGGAATCAATTTATTCTCAATGCCGTGGCGCACATACAGACGCGCACGCACACATGCGAGAGGGCTTGCAAAAATGATGTCAGTCTAGGGGACGAAATGGATGGTGGTGCAATGTAATAAAAGAACCATACACCATCACCACCATAGCAACCAACCCGTGTGCACGAGGAACGCGTCGCGCCGGAGCAAAAATGGCCACTCTCGACCGGTCACTGTAAAGAGCGGGATCTGAAGGGGTGGGGTGGGGTGGGGGGACGATGGAAAGGAAGGGAAGAGGATCGATTGCAGGAAGAGCACACACTTTGCGGACCCGCGGCCTCCATCCATCGCTGGGGATGATAATTGGACCCATAGCTATGCAGCAAACCGCGCGCCTGTGTGTATGCGTGTATATTGCATACGCGCCCACTTCCAGACGCACGCACACCGACACAAAGCGCAATGGTGACCCGAGGCGGTGTGTGTGCGTGTGTGGGTTTCAATTTTATAGGAAGGGCATTTTAATGTGAAATTGCGATTCTTTCCCATGCTTTCCTGGGAATTACACTACATGTGTGAGAAAAAAAAGTCAGATAGAAGCCGCAAAGCAATGGGGTGTGCAGGTCTATATCAAAAAGCCCACGGGAAAAGGCACATGCACACACACGCACACACACACACATTCTACCAATGCATGAGTAATTGGTGGGAATGAGGTAAAGGTGCAACCGCAATTAAAAAAAGGAAAACGTGCAAAATGTGCCGGTACAGGAAAGAAACATGAATGTGCGAGTGCGCGCGCGTATCTGTGTGTGTGTGTGTGTGCATGGCTTTGAGGTTATAAAATTAACACTCTCTATCTGTAAGTTTCCCGAAACCAAGTCTCGGCGTTATCGGTCGATAATGCCGCGCTGCTGGTGAGAGAAGAAGTGGCAGAGAGCTTTTACATTTCTTCACATGTTCCCACACACACACACATACACACACAGGCACACGCACAAGCCCACATACGGGATGGGATGCCGTCATGCGGAGTCATTGTCTCGAACGCCGGCATGGTGCGCCCAGCCGGCCATGGAGAAAAAACTGGCTAAAGACCGCAACGGTGGACAGCCTTACCCGGTGGCACGCGCGTTAAAAAGGGAAAATTTTAGCAAAATGCACACACACGCACACACACACACACTGGCACAGGATAGAATTACAAGACACGAGGGAAAGCACCAACCGGCAGGGTTACACAGGTTACGGAATGATGGGGTAAGTAAGGAGGAAGGGTACACACAGGAATCGATTCCTTACCTCGATCACGATCCGGCCGAGCGGCTGGTTGTCCACGTTCATGTCGAAGAAGCAACGGGGCAGACTCATTTTCTTAGCAAAGGTACGCGTTTGCGGCAGGGTTCGCACGGCAACACCACAGCTATTATTGATAGCAGAAGAACAGGACCACTTCGAGGCAACACCGAGTAAGAGCGCTTGATTGCTGCTGCAGCTCCTCGTGGAGACGACGATGGCGGTTAGTGCACGAGTGAGCAACATCGCACAAAGCGGAAACCGTACACTGCGTTTTTGACTGTCTGCTCGTTCGCGCTCGCGCTCTTTCGCACACTCGCGCTGTCTCTGTCACGCGGTTTGACGAACACGGTGGACTCGCCCGGCTTGGTAACGGCCGCCGGCAGCAGCTGTCAGATCGGGAAGCCGCAAACGCAGCACACACACACACAAACGCGCGCGCACACGCACGTGTGAGAATCGCAAGCAATCGAAGGTGCGAAGAAATCGGACGGTGGGCAGCTGTGAATGAAAATGCACTTTAAATTAAATAATTCACAGAACAGCACAAATGTTGCACTATTTCCTTCACATACCTTGGCCTTTGGAAGAAGCACCAATATCACCGTTCTGGTTGCGTTCTGAAGAAAAATAGAGCAGGTACCGCACGCACACTGGAAACTCGGTGCCGGCGTTAGGTTGCGATCAAGGGTTATGTAAGTTTGAAGTTAGGCCAAATCATGCGATCCCACCAAAAAATTGCGTGTGGCAGCGGTATGCAGCGAAGCTGTATGTTTATTAAAGATTTTCGGATTTGCAATTTCAGCCGGTACCAAATATCCGAAGAAAAAAAACGAAACGAAACATACAATACCGGAACGCAATACGGGTTGAAAATTATACCAGTTTTTGCTGTTAGCGCGACGGTTACAATTATGGTACAGTAGAGCCCGCAAGCTCGCTATCGGTTGGCAGGAATGAGAAAATCTTTTTTTAAAATAACACATTTGTAATTATCATACAATCTATGGTCTTGCTAAATTTCGAAATCATTTTAAAGCGGTAAGTATAAAATAAACCAGTATCAAAGTTCTGGGTTTTAATAATAAAAATAAAATAAAAATGTACCTGCTCAGTTTGACGACCGATAGCTGTTAAAAACCTGTTTATTGGAACCTTTGTTGGTGATATGTGATGCTTCTTACCTACTGAAAGTTCCCTATTTAAACGGCCATGTTTAGCATGCTAAAATATATGGTTAAATACCAACAAAATTCAGTGGTCAGTGGTTCGAAGACGTTCATATAGCGACAGCAGCGTTTGCTTTTGCAAACAGTATGCCATAAACGTGGCAGCCGATTATGGTTTGCTGTATGATGTGCAGGGTTAAAGCAGCGCCTATGTCAACGGAAAATAATGCAACCGGCACCGGCGCTGACAGCTGTCAACCAGTCGGTCGTCTAAAAGTTAGCGTTCCTTGTAAAAACGCATCGTCCCGAAGCGCAGCCGCATACTCGACCGTACCCACAAACAAGTGAGAGGGAGAAAGCCAGAGAAAGAGAGGGAGTGAGAGAAGTGAAAAGTCATAGTACGCAACTCTGTTTGTGGAATGGTGCGGTAATTGTGGCGGTACGGTGTGCGAAAGCGGTATCGGTACACACACACACATACACACACAGCTACAACGCAGGTCCCCCCATCGCGCGAAACGGCAAAAGTTCATGTGAACAGGCGATAGGAGACTAACGCCGTGAGAATCCCGTGTGCTTGCATCGCTTGCGTCGCTTGGCCGCAGCTAGAGAGAGTGTGAAATACGCGTGAAGTACAGAAAAGCGCCTACCGCAATCATCGCGGTACGCATCCGGTGCAACGGCAGTCCAGTGGTGCAGTAGCTACAATGGCGTTCAATCAGAAGAATCCGCCATGGCAACGGAATGCTGGGCATCAGAATATGGCCAACATGCAGGCGATTGTCAGCTTCTCGCAAGCGCAACCCGTCTATAATCCGAGCATTGGTAAGGGATGTGGAGGTTACACCGTTGTGTCCGAGCGGAAAGCCGGCCACCCGCCCTGCTAGCGACAGGCCACCCCCTCCTGTGCGGGTGACCGTCTTTTTACTGTACCGAACTGTATCTCTCCCTCTCTGTCTCGCCTACTTCTTCTCCCGCTAGTTGGACTGCAGCAACAGCAACAACAGCAGCAACAACAGCAGCAGCAGGCACAGCAACAGCAAAACATTTCGATGCTGCCGCAGATGGGCCTACAGCAGTCGGCAATCTATTCGCCAACGGTGCAGTACCCCGCCTCCCGGCCAATCAATGCTCTCGCTTTCCAGAGCCAACCTCAATCACAACCGTCACCGCAGCAGCAGCAACAGCAGCAACAGCAGCAGCAGCAGCAACAACAACAGCAGCAACAGCAACAGGCCCAACAGGTCAATCCCAACTCGGGCAAGTTCAATCCGAACCAGCGCGCCTTCAGTGGCACCGGGCTGGTGACGAAGCTGCAGAACGACTACGGCATCATCGACGATCAAGTGTTCTTTCACAACAACACCTGCGTGAAGGGTATCCTGCCGAAAGTGGGCGACCGGGTATTGGTCGACGCGGCCTACAACACCAACATGCCGTTCAAGTGGAACGCTTCCCGTGTGCAGGTCCTGCAGTCGGGTGGTGGAGGAGGTGGGGGTGTCGGCGGCGGCAGCAGCCTCAACTCATCCGGCGTGTCGCACAGCAACTCTTCCACCGGGCGTACCCATGCCATTGCGTACGGTAGCGGAGGTGGTGGCAGTGCTGGTTCGCAGAACAACTCGTCCGATTCGCGATCCAACGTACGCAACCGGTACAGCACACCGTCCCGGAAGTCACCGGAACGGGGCATGCACCGGTCGTCTAATTCTCGCACCAAGGATGATGTAAGGGACTCGCTCGTAGCGGATTTACGATTGTCGACTGTGTTGCTAACCCTCCCCTTTTCTTCCAGTACGATGACGAGCGTAGAAGGAAGCGCGATGATCGCGATTCCGATCGAAGCTCGTACCGGGAGAAGCCGCGTGCCCGTTCGCCGGAACGTACGCGGGAAAGGGAACGCAGTCCGGTGAAGAAACATTCACCGAAACGGGCTCGTCTACGTTCGCTGCCACCGTATATGGTCCAAGTGCCCAAGCAACTGCTACCAATGTAAGTAGTTTCAGCGTAAAAAAATATTGAACTAGTACTTTGGCGTGTATATCGACGAAGCTTTCTATTAATATTTTCACTCGGTATGGAACAACTTTGCAAAAAAGGGAAGCTATTACATGCTCAATCTATTCATTTGTGAACATTCGCTTGAAACGAACACTTTAACGGTCGAATGAAGCACAATTGATCGTTTGCTGGGTGTCAACAGCAATTATCACTATGGTCTATATACGCATTTAGTATCGTTGAAGGATTTTAAAAACGTTTTACAATTTCAACTACATTGAGTGTCCGCTAACTGGATGCATTTTAACTAGAATTATTTTTAACTCGATGTTCGCTTACTGGGCTGACTTCCAGTTAAAAAAAAAATACTTAAACTTCGAAACAAAAACTATCCGGAGTCTCATTACGGGTGCGTCAACGCATAATTGTAAAGCAAATGAAGGAAATTAGTATTCTGTTCATCTCTTACTTTAGCTGGACATAATTTGAAACCATTGCACAAATAAGCATAGCTTAAATCAACATAAAAACTTATTATTTTGTCCAATAACAATTTATCTTCTGTGTTTTTTAGAACAAGGGACTTATAACAATTACGTACAAAGATGTGAACATCTATACAGATTTTTACATAATTGTGTGGCTGAATCTCCAGAGTAACCTTCAATATTTATTTTGATGCATTTGACAACCGAAACAGCACTACTGCTAGCGAACATCTATTATGAGATGGAATTATGATAGATTCCTTTAGAGGCATTGCTCGAGTTTTATATACATATATAGTGACTCCTAAAAGTATTCGTTTTCCTTAGAAAAAAGAAAACTTTTGCGATTCACTTTTTATTTTGCGTCAAGTATTATTTTGATGTACGGTATTACAAAAAAATATATATCTGACGCAAACAGGTGAATTGCTAAGCTATATGCTTTCAAATTAAAGAAAAAATGATACACCTATATCTTTATTAATCTGTGTTGTATTTTTATCTGTCAACTAATGCACATTTTCACTGTTACACTTGCAGCAAAAGCGTTAGCATTCTCGAGCTGCGCGCCCGCTACCCGAAACTCTACATCCCGTCGGACTTCATACTGGCCGAGGTCGGGTGGCCCAAATCGTTCCCGCCCAGCTCGCCCCTGCCCCTGCACACCGGCTGCCACTTTCACGTGTTCAACAAGGAGGTGGAGCGGCCGCTCGCACTGGAAAAGACCGTGCTCGATCCGACCGACGCCGACTACCTGTACACGGTGAAGGTGATGCTGATGAGCACGCCGGACATGCTGGACATCTACAAGAGCTGCTTCTACCGGAACGAAAAAGAGCGGCGGGACGACGCCCGCAGCTATCTGCATCCAACGCGGCTGGTCAACTTTTTGGTCGGTACGCGCGGCAAAAACGAACTGATGGCGGTCGGCGGACCGTGGTCACCGTCGCTCGACGGGCCGCATCCGGACACGGATCCCAAGGTGCTGATGCGGACCGCCATCCGCACGTGCAAGGCGCTCACCGGGATCGATCTGTCCGCCTGCTCACTCTGGTAGGTATTTGCAAGCTGGGGTTGCGGGCGGGTTGCAAACCGTTGCTTCCGTTTGGTGGGATAGAATGTTCTATTTGTGAGTGTGTTTTGAATGGGTATATCAGTGGGTAAGGGGCCACAAACCGGGACCGAACACGTCGTGTGTGTCCGTCTAACTATTTGTTATCTTTTATGCTGGCAGCACTGCTGCAATCCATGTGTGCTGCGTGAATCGGTGGGGGTCAGCAGGTTTTCAAACTTTTAAACACACGTCCCTTCAACTTTATTTTGCTGTCTTATTTGCATTAGCATCCCTGCCAGGCAATAGCATGTTAAGAGAACTTATTCTTTTTCTGTGGTTTATCTCGATTGACAAGTTTTTTTTGTATCTTGTTGTAGGCAAAGCATTCGACTCTGTGCATACGAAATCGTTAAAATATTGTCGTATTATTAAAAAAAAAACACAAACATGTAGTTCGTTGTTGAACAGCGTCCGCTTTAGTATAGTAACCATCTTATTTATACCACAAATCCCTAATGCTTTTAGTAAAGGTCAGTTTCAGTTGAGTGTTGTACCAGTCGTTCGAGAGTGCAAAAAATGCTGTACCGACGTTTGAAACCGATCCTTGATTTGATGATTGCTTTTCTCAACCTCGCTTGACCCACTGCACTTGGACCTTGGAATATGAAATAGATTCACAACCTCCCGACAGCCTATGATGCCGACCAGTGTTGTGAAACGGAACGAATCGGGCCCCCGCGTTAACGCGTTTTTCCTTTAATTTAATGTTTTAGATACAATTCTGGTGAAAGTAGCTGTCGTTCATTTTAATCGTAGACTGCAAAATTAATTCAAATTAGAAGTTGGGCGATAACTACATACTCTGTATGCGGTGTGTTTTCCCTTAAAGCCACAGATATGCTATCTCTGCAATCAAATAAGTTAAATTGTTTCATGTTCTGCAAAACTGCTGCATCTTTCCCCGTGCAGTCGTTACATAGTCTTCTCTTTCCTTCGCTCTCTATCTGTATCTCTCGCTCTCTCTCTCTCTCTCTCTCTCTTTATTATCATATTTTATAAAACACAAAAAAGAACAACAATATATCATATTTTTAACATTTTCAATCTGAACCAAACCTACCGCTATGTTATACCAACCACAGGTACCGTTTCGTGGATATCTATTACCGTCGCACTGAATCCTACCATAAAGGTCGTTTGATTCCGCCGCGCGTTGAAACGGTGGTCATATTTCTGCCCCGTATGAGTGCCTGCATACCGACGGAGAGCCAGTGGGAAAAGGTGCAGCAGAATTATCAGCTTCAGTTGGGACGCATTCTTACCAGTAGCAACAACACTAGCGACGACACCAACGGTGGGTCCGAGGGTGCCAGCATACAGGAGGTGGCGCCGTCGGCCGAAGAGCACGCACAGAATTCTAGCAGCACCGGCGAGAGCGCTGCTGAAACCTTGGCAGCAGCGGCAGCAGGAGTAACAGCACCAGCCACAGCAGTTCAGCAGCAGGAGCAGCAACAACAGCAGTCGGAACAGCAGCAGCCAGAACAGCAGCAGCAGCAGCAGCCGTCGGCCGAGGGTAGCGCGGTGGAATCGGTGACGTCCGCCGATGCAGCAGCTGTTGGTGGTGCTGGCGATGATCAGCAGAATGCGGCAGACGATACAGCGAACGAGAGCGGCGGCGGCGGCGGAGAAAAGGACAGCGGCAGCACCAACAGTAGCGGCACAATAATGGTAACGAATACCAACCAGTAGCGACACGAGAAGGGGAAGATAGATGGTCTCGAGATCAACCAGTTGCGCTGCTGTGTGTCTCCAAGTCTCCAAGTTGCAAAAAAGAGGGTTTAGCAATTAATTTTACTTCTTTTTCACCTTACCATACATGTTTACGTACATTACCCAATTTACCCTTACTACCCTTACTACCACTACTACACAAGTTTCACCTAGCCTCACATTCTAGATTTCTTTCCACACGGGTTTTGTGATTCCATGAGGCGCCACAGGGAGATATTTTCCGCGGTTGGGGGTAGCCCTCGAGTATGGGTAATACGTGTGGTCCTTGGGGACATCGAATGATGGGCGACAGGATGTATAGCTCACATATGTGGCATTCTCATGGGCCAAGACCAAAAAATTAAAGGGTGTTAGCAATACAGTACTCTACACTGCCCAAAAACTATCTTGCTAGCTTTGGCCAATTTTCCTTAAACACACACGCGTAACCGCTATTACGTATGACAAGATTTGTTTTGCACAAGAAAACAAAATCATGCAATGCTGGATGTAGTTTATGTCGATGCGTGCACCAAAAACCGAATCCCTTCCAACTCATACTTGTGACTACAATTCTTATTCCTTTTCGTGTTACGAAAGTTTAGCCGAATGCAAAAACAAATCTCTCGTATGTATATGTGTGTACGTGTGTATGTGGTGAGGTGAGCCACTGTGAAAGTGTGTGAGCTTTCCTCCACTCCACGTCCGTGGACAGTTGGAAAGCTGTTGTTTCGACATTGAAATTGTTGTAGCAAATGTTTGAAAAAAAAAAACACCCTTAGCTGTGTTTGTATTGTCGTCGTTTCCCAGACAAGACGCTGGTGTTACAGGATTGTGATTATAATATACATTTTGTTGTTTGCTTTTTCCTTCTTTGTAGCAGCAGCAGAAGGTGCGTTCAGCTGACAGTGCCGGTGCCGCGACCACCGCCGAACCCGACACCGAGGTGTTGCTGATGGAATACAAGAAGATGAAGGTGGCCGAGCTGAAAGCCGAACTAACAAGCCGCAATCTGCCGACTGATGGTACGGTGTTTGAGTTTTTGTTTTGTTTATTTTTCAACCGATTAAGTATTGTTATGGTCTAACTTAGAATACTAGGGGGAGATTTGAAAGGAGCACAGTGAATAATGTGCGGAAAATAAACTTAATTAAGGACGTAATAGGGAATTTAGAATAGCTCGAATTGTGAATCCATCGGTAAGATGTAATTTGGCAAAGTTAAATTAGATTGCCTTATTTTCATATGCCGATATGTATCTAGAGAATATTTGAGTAAAGGGTGAACAATTTTAGACTCACCATTAAGCTCAGATTGTTGTCCGGTGTGAAAAATGTTGTTGAACGTGGCAGGCGATACAGATGAGAATGGAAATAGGAACCTTTTGATTGAATAGTGAGGTTCAATAGCTTTTTGAGGATTGAGAGTAAACAAGAATTACCAAAATTAAGACCAAACATCATTTGAGTTGGATCGATTCCTCGATAAAGGAATGAGTTCGCATACTTTCTTATAGTTATGCAGGGTTAAGGTTATTTATAAGTAGTGTCTAATATTGAATGTTTCATGAGAAAGTTCCGTTGTTTGATTTTATATTCACAATAATTGTTAAAAGGTATTAACTAATGCATTTAATGCTGTTGTTAACTTCATACAGGCGTTAAGGCTGTACTGCTAGCACGCTTGTCCGAAGCGATAATCGGTGAGCAGCAATCGAAGCAAGCGGAAGTGAAGGAAGAAGTTGCCGAACCAGACTCCACCGAGACCATCACCGAGGACGCTGTTAAAAGTGAACCAGAAGCAGCAGCAGCAGCGGACAGCAAAACACCCAGCACCACGGATGTGGAAATGACCGATGTGTCTGAGTCGCCAAAGGAGGAACTGTCGACCAGCAAGGAGAACGCGGAAGGAGAAAGCAAACCCTCAGTTGCGGACGAGAAGCCTAAGGCGGAGTCAAATCAGACAGCGGTAACTGCCGCAACAACAACCACGGTCGCCGCCGAAGCCCCTCGCAAAAAGGAATCGGCAGCGGTGGTGGTGAAGCTGAGCGAGAAGGATCGGCAAAACCTCGAACGCTGGTACACGATGCCAAAGGAACCGCACGTGGTGGTCCATCCATCCCGCACGGCGAAATCGGGCAAGTTCGAGTGCAGCGTGGTATCGCTCTCCGTGCTGCTCGACTACCGACCGGAGGACACTAAAGAGCACTCGTTCGAGGTGGCCCTGTTTGCGGAGCTGTTCAACGATATGCTTGCCCGGGACTTTGGCTTCAAGATCTACAGTGAGCTGCACAAGCTGGCCAAGCGGGCGAACGAAAAGGCAGCGTCCGAAGCGAAAAAGGACGGTGGTACTGGTGCAGCGGAAGGTTCCAAGGGTTCGCGCTCGGAGGCCGGTGGTGAGACGAGCAATGGTGAAGATAGCAAGGCGAGCACCACCACCAGCAACACCGGTGGGGACGGTGCGAAGGGAGGCAAGGACGAGAAGGAGCAGAACGATCGGAAGCGGCGCCGGCGCAGCGTGGAGGACAATCATCGCTCGAAACCGGGCGAGACGGAACCGCCGGCCCGCTTCCACACGGTCCTGCCCGACCTGTTGCTGTCGTTCGTGTACTTCGACATCACGCAGTGCGGCCACATCTTCGAGAAGGATCTGGTCGAGTTGATCTACAGCCTCGGGCTGAACCTGTCCCGGTCGCAGATTCGCAAAACGGTCGGCGATGTCGCGGCCGCCCGGCACACGCTTTACTACCGCCAGCTAACTGACAGGGCACTAGACGCGGACGGCAAACCACTGCAGCAGCAGCAGCAGCCACCGGCCAAGAAGGCCGCCGGTGATAACGCTGGAAAGCCGGTACCGGCCGATCTGACCGAATCGCTCACGGGTGAGGAGCTGGAGCTGACCGAGCAGCAGACACTCGAACTGGCGCGTGGCAACACCGACTACATGTGCCAGCTGAAAGCGAGCGTGCTGAACATCGTCAACGGTGGCGAGGACGCGGCGCAGGAACCGGTGGCAAAGAGGGTGAAGACGGAAGCATCCGGCGAGTTGCCAACAACCGCCGATGGTTAGTATCGAGGGTGGGAGGCGGTGCTCTAGGTTTCTTTTTGTACTCAATTCAAAATCGGTTTTAATTGACATTTGTGCGCAATTGCATTTGGCAGGTTTGGTGGAGTACAAGGGTACGATCGTAGATGTGGGCAAGTGTCTGGAGCAGGGTAAGCTTACCGAGCAGGCGCGCGAAAAGGCCGAAAAGTCGTTGGAACTGGTGCGCAATCTGAACGACGAGCTGACGGCCAACAATACCCGCTCGACCGCGTACATTAGCGAGCTGGTCGCCGATCTGAAGAGCTGCAAGAAGAGGCTCATCGACAATGAACAAACCATCCGTGATTTGGCGGTAAGTTGACGCATCGAAGAAACCCCAAATCGAACATCTTTCGAAGGGATTTTCATAGATTTAATGTGCAAAATCAGCGGAATCAGCGCTTACAAGGAAAATGTTTCTTTCTTGTTTCGTAGAATTTTTAAAGTTAAAAGCATTTTAAACTGGTATTTAAATTTTAATGCAGAATTTTAACGGTCAATAGAACATGTCGTTCCTCTCAATCCTTCAGTTTGAAAACTGTGTCTACATAATAGCAGCAATTTATTAATCGATTCTTACCATTGAAAGACTTGTTCTTAGGAACGAGTAGATCAGTCAAAAACTGTTCAAGAGCTACTACACACTTACACCAAACGGGCATTAAAACGGCATTGCTGCTCCTGGCAGCAGCTTGTTTGCAGCTGCATTGATCGATGATGTTGATTCCAAATGACTGGTCGATTTAGCAATAACAAGGGAAGGAAGGCTTAATTTTTAACAATCACGGAATGACTGTAAAACAAAACTAGCTACTGTCCCACAATCTCAGATGATATTGCTTGCAATGCGAGTCTTTCTTGTTTTTTTTTTCAGCAAACACGTTCCGAATTTCGTTCAGAGGCAATGCTAAATTACTGCTCACGATGATTGCAGCTAATTTTTCAAGTTCATTCCGCTTGATGTTTATTAAACAACGCGGCGGGCGATTAAGTACCCGTTGCAAGATAAGTGCGACGAGTGTTTCCGTCAAGCACGTGACAAACGGCAGCAATGCGTCGCAGCGAGCGCGTGATGAATGCATTGCATCATTTGACTGCTTTACGGCAGTGTCTCTCGCTGATCTTACTATCAAATTGATGCCCTTAATTCGATTTGCTGATTATTGACGTTGATAAGGATAGCTTCGGCATCCAGCTCGCCATAGCCCCCTTCTGCTAGTTGTGGCTGTTGGAGGCGATGCGTCACCCAAACCAATCGACTAGCGGAAACCCCCAACCAATTTAAATAATGCTTTACCGCTTGTAATTTATCAACAATTTGGTGCCATCTCGTTTGCTCTGGCGGCTCCTTTTTTTGCTGAGAGAGTAACGACATGATGTTGGGTTTTTTTTTGTGCCGTGAGAGGGTACGAACGATGCTCATCGGTGCAATAAAGCTGTTTACTGAGGTGTTTTTTTTTTTTAATTCTAATTTGTCTGTTTTTTTTAACAACGCTCCACTGTTGTATTTCCTTTCACTAATTAGCGCAAAAACTCGGAGTATCTTTCAATCCTTACCAGCGTGTATGACCGTGTGCGTCCCGCCGTAAGCGTGCCCGATCGCAAACGCTCGACCTCGACCGTCTCGTCGTCCCATCGTCGCGAAAGGTAAGCAAGCGACCTGGCTATCTCTTGTGCTTTTCACCCTTCCCTCTAACCACCCCTCACCCCCCTTAAATCATGTTCTTACCATCCAATGCTCACGCCCCCCCCCCTTCTATATGTTTGCTTTTTTATTGTTGTTGTTGTTATAGCTCGAAGGAAAAGTCATCAACCTCGCTGTCGAAGGAGAAGGAAAAGGAAAAGGAAAGCGCGGGCCAGGATGCAAGCGGCAAGCGGACGGACAAGCCGGCGGCGGTGACGGCGGGTGAATCAACGGACCGGGAAAAGCGCGAACCAAGTGTCGCGGCGGCGACGGCAACGACCGAGCAAACGGCAGCACCACCCCCTCCCCCATCGATCAACGCCAAGGATGTGGCCGGCGGCGATGCGGGTGCTGCTGCCACCGAGAACAAGCTGGAACGGGCGGAAGGCAGCGATGCCGCTGCGCCGAAAGGCGATCAGGAATAGTTTTTTTTATCGTTTATTCTTTTTTACCCCCTCCCATACCCTCCTCCTCCTCCTCCCACTTTTCCATCATAGCCCATCCAGTCCCTTTGCTGCATGCAAAACGTGAAGGCAAACAACACGCTCTTTGTCTTAGAAATGGCCGCAAGGGAAGCAATGCTTGGTTGACAGATAGATCAAGCGACAGGAGACAGTGCCGCTGATTGTGTGTTTAGTTTTTATTCACTTTATTTTTGCGACATTTATAATTATTAACAAATTTATTCTTATTCTAAGAGATACAGAGAGAGAGGGAGAGAGAGAGAGAGAGAGAAAGGGCAGATTGTCATTGTGTGAGATTGACAGTAGGCAAAGCATAGGAGGGGCAAAGCAAGATGTAGAGCATAACGATTTGAAAACCCTTAACCATTGAACCATACATTGAACAACGTAAATATGAACTCTCGACCATTTTCGGACTGGACATGATGCTTGCGGATTCCTTTTTTTCGTTTTACGTATATTAACGTGCGTGCTCAGGAAGTACGCGAACGGGCCTAGCTGCAGCCATAGCGAAGAGAAACCAACAACAGACACCACCGTTTGGTTTGTCGTTAAATAACGATTTACAGACCTCCACTCCTCCTATTCTCCCCTTCCTCCCGTTTTGGTGTATATGTGGCCCTTTGGTGATTGTGTGGAGCAAAACGAAAAGCAAAGGAAAGAAGCAAAGCGCGGCTACGCAAAGGAATATTAATTGCAAGCAAAACGATAAAAAGAACCCGCCTTTTCAATCAAGGCCAAGGGAACTAATATTCTAACAGGAAACAACAGCAGCACAGCAAACACAGAGCCTCATCGAACGTGAAACTTTTGGTTCTACCGTGTGTGTGTGTGTGTGTAAGGGGGGTTTTAGCTGTGCGAAGGATGGTAGCAATCGTTCAATCCAAACGGGGTTTAGTGGTGGAGTGAGGTTTTTCGGAAACTGGAAAATCTCTGCCATATATTTACGGTCGGAAGAAAAAACAAAATTTGTGTGTGTGTGTGTGTGTGTGCGTGGGTGGTAGTTGGCGCAGCTGTTCGTAAATACCAAACACTCGCACACACAAACGCACATATAGGTCATGCTTCGGCACCAATTAAAATGTCCTTATAACGTTACATTTAAATAAATGAATAATGGATTACCGCGCCCGCGCCAGAAACGAACGAACGAACGTGTTTTATGCGCGATGCAAAGCAGCCAAACCCGCGCGTTGGTTTCGGTCGGTTTTCTGCGAACAAATTTCCGCCAAGCCATGGGTTTAGTAGCAGAGCACCCGAAACAAGTAAATATTCCTGTAACAAAATATCACATGTAACTTTTCCTTCTCTTTGCATTTATTTGTTAATTGAAACTATTTCAATTAATTTTTCTCTCAACAGTGTTTGCTTTTTTGTTTCGTTGTTTAAATTTAAATCACGCACACCTTTCAAGGTAAATGATTTTTTTTACGTTCTAAATAAATATTATATTAAACACTAAATGCTTTCTGTTCTTTTACTGCTTGTTTACATTGCTTACAGTGTCATTCAGTAGAAGTTGCTTATTAATGTTTGTTTCATAACAAGGCTTTCACCTTATGTTGCATAAATTTAAATAGGCCAGTAGATTTATTATTTCGCATTCAGTAAAGTATGTCCTGCAATTAAAAAGGGGTCAACGGGGCAATACGGACCTACCATAGTTTTGTCAACGAATAAGAATTTTGGAAGAAGACTACAGAATAAAAGTCCCTGTGAAAAACAGAACCAAAATTCTTTTTTTAATTATTCAAATATTCAAGACATACTAATAAGTATCACCGACAAAAACTATAAAAGATTCGATTCGTTGCACGCAATTTGCTTGACGTTTGCACTATTAAAAATAAAGCAGATTTTTAAGAATTTCAACCAATTTTTCTATTCCTACATGAGTCAAATTGGGAATGTTTTTCCACGCAAGAAACATACCTTCCAAGGCTTAGACTTTTACACGTTAAATACACGAACCTTTTTTGTTGTCGAAGTTATGCTTAGATTCTTCCTTGAGAGGTGCTCCAGCTATCGGTTCAAAGGAAGCTGGTTTAGTAGAACCAATGTAGACTGTAGTTTTCCTTATGTAGGTTTATAAGAAATTATCGTATTACTTTTGTAACACATGTAGGGCGTTGATAATTTATCAATTTATAAAAAAAGGCGAAGACGAGGCGGATAAGATTTGGGGTGATATGTTTTTCAAATCGAATGTCTACTTGTACGGCGCAAGGACACCGGTGGGATTTTATCAAACTCACCCAATCACTAATTCACACACATACAGCCTATGCGTAAACGCATTCAACGTTCCAATTAGCTGCTCCGAATCGAATCGTCGTAACGTCCATAAATATTAAAAGATTGTTGAATTTTAGACGATTGCCGTGTGATGCTCACCATCAACTCCCGAACAACCTCAATACCCACCCCCCCCCCCCCTTAGGAGAAGACGAGCATGAATGTTTGAAGTGGGCCATAAACATATCTTCCTGCTGGCAAAGCGATGAAGTTTGCATTATTTTAACGCGTCGTTGACCGGCCACGATGCTGGTAGGCAATGCGGACAGTAGCAGCAGCCCGTATTGCTTCCCCGCCCTGCTGCCTCGCTCGCTGCTAATCATCATAATTGCTGGACGTAGTTTGTGCTTCATGCGAGCCGCCGCACTCGGACGGTCAGCGTAAACCAGCACAATTGGTGGCGGTGCGCTTGTAGGCCGGCACAGCAAAAGGGGTTCCGCAGCAGCAGCAGCAGCAGCAGCAGCAGGAACAGCAACAGCCAGCCAATTTAAAAGAGTCTCTCCGCGTGTACGCATGCTGGGCCGCGGCCGGGCCAAAGCGGTCTGTTTGCGCGCGCACTCTCGCCTGTCCGTGTGCGTTTGTCTGGAGCGGTGTGTGCATCACGGCTGACGGCAGGACGATTCGGCTCGGAGCACGGAGCAAATTCAAATCAGGTGCATTCGGCTTGTGCTGGGAAGGAGGGGTGAGAGCGGGGGGTAGGGGGAAGGGGTACGGGGTGGGCAGGAGTGGCGATCTATCTCCCGCTCAGAGCGGGCAGAGTGCTCCGGATTTTGTGCATGTGTGATATGTTTCCTTCCTGACAACAGCTCTTCCCGTTCCCCGTGCCCACCGGTTGCTGCCAATTGCCCGGAGGCCGCAGCAATCCCTGTGCTCGGCTTGATTAACTCCTCCAACTGCTCGGCAAGCCAGCTCTCCAGGCACGCGCTCCGGAGCGCGCTCCATACCGAGTGCTCTTGCCACTCTTGCGGATTGTGAAGATTGTACAGCGTAGGAGAGCGTACGGTGGCGCGTGAGAGTGGAACGATCGATTTTTTCGGTGTGCACCGGAACCACCGGAAGGGGTTGGCCCAAGAGGAGAGTAGGGGGGGGGGGAGGTTGGAGAGGGTTGATGGGCTGAACGGAGTACTTTAGGTTCGTGCGTGAGAGCGCCGTCTCTCCCTGCTGCTGCTGTTGCTGCTGCTTGCATATAGGGGAATATGAGGCACTATGGACATGTGGGGCAATATGGGCAGCCTTCCTGTTGGCCTCGCTTACAGGTTCCAAACAAATGCATAGTACTAAATCCACCCTTTTTTATAAACACCACGTCGATTCGATTGCTCAAGACACTGTCACAATAAAGATAAATAAATATTAAATATTGACAGCAAAACGATGAAAGTATCTAAAATGGTATTATGAGGTTAAAGGGAAATAGTTTGAGTATTATGACTAATACATTTCATCCCTTTCCGTGTCAAAGCGAAACGTTAACGTTTACGGAAAAAGAGCATTTTGTTTTTATTTTCACTTCTCGTCCAGTCCGGTGCGGTCGTTTTGATACGCATTATTGAGCAATGTACAGCTGTCTGTCAGGAGGAAAACGTGTCGTCTAACTGTGAGTTGGGGAGTGAATCCCTAAAAACTGTGTAGGGTGTGCTCTGGTATAAAGACAGGAATTTGGATCGCTTACCTCATGTCTCTTGGCCTGTTGCAACAAACTCCGAAACCGCTCACGGTCTCGCGCCCTCGTCTGCCAATCCGTTATCGCGGCCTTGATCGCGGACGCCTCAACACCATCCTCCCTCCACAGTTTGGGCCTATCACGCCTCCTCTGTCTATGCGGACGGCCTAAGAGGACGTTACGGGCTGGGTCGTCCGGGTCCATGCGTATAACATGGCCAGTTCACCGGAGCCGGGCGGGCTTAATCCGCTGCACAACAGTAAGGTCGTTGTACAACTCGTACAGCTCGTCGTTTTCAAATCGATCGTAGTGGTCCTTAAATGACGCTAACGCTCAAAAGAATATGTTGTGTTGGCTGTAAGAGAAACGATGGCATTCGATGAACATGACGCTCGTCCAATTCACCTATGCTTATTTTTTCTAAAACTGGATACAGAGCAACAATTTTTGTTTCATAGTTTTGGAGAGTATCATCGTTGCTAAGAGATCATCCTGGATGAAATGTGTTAAATTTGAAAAAAAACGACATCCCCAAAACCCCCTGAGCGTGCCCATATTGCCCCCTGTCTCCCTACGCACGCAGACCGCTCGCGGCTGGTGGACGGTGGAGGGCGCGAGCTCTCGGTGGTCCTGCTCGCGCGAACACACCGAAGCGCGCGTTTCGGCACCGCCGTGAGATGCTGCTGATAAACCCTGCCAACGGCCGAACCGACCTGACACTGCGCTGCGCTCGGGATAGCCGCACCAGTCGCTGTGCTGTCGCCGTACCGTTTTGTGTCAGTTTCAGTTGAGCAGTGGAAAGATTAACATTTTGATACCATTACACTACCGATTGTTTTCCCGTTTTTTCAAGCGTGTGTTTTGTGTTGCAACCGGACCCACCCACCCACTCGCCGACGTCGCCGCCACCGTAACTCAAATGATAATAAGTGGCTCGTTTTTTGCATAAAATACATCCCACTCGATCCGATTTCTTCGAAGTGTATCCGTAACGTTCATCCAAACCACCCACCCCCCATAAAAAAAAAAACATATAAACAGCACAACACCACAGTCTCCCACAGGCTGCAGGTTTTGGGCAAATTTGGCAAACTTTTGTGGCGCACGGGTTCGGGTGGCTTCTGTGTTCTGCGTGCGTAAACGCTCGTGTGTGTGTGTGTGATTTAAATTCGTCCCCATTTCGAGTTCATTTTCACCAAGTTTGGATGCTCCACAGCTGGCTCTGGTACATATACTAATCATACTAATTGAGGGGTTTGTTTTGGGACGGCCAGGGGGACCCAACAGCTCCAATATATAAATTCTTTGGGATAAGCGGGGTATAATGACCCACCGAAGGTACGAACACCTCTAGCACACCACCAGGAAACGACAACTCGCGGGGAGACCCGCTGCATTCCATCACATCCTTTTTTCTGAAGGTTCTGGAGACTCTGATTAGAAGAGGAGTTCTTCCCATTTCCTCCCGCAAAGACATGCATGTAGAAAAAAACGGAAAAGAAAACATACACAGAGATCTCCCAGGGTCGTGTACAGTGTGTCGGTATGTGTGTGTGTGTGTGTGTGTGTGTGTTTAAATGTGATGTGTGTATCTAGAACATCTCCGAAAAGGAAATTCGCAACCCCGAAAGTTTACGACCGCGTCGCGCAACTTGTCAATCCGCGCCATTACAATCAACCCTGGCAGAGCAAGAGCGACATCCACGCCACCCCTTCCCAGCTGCTAGAATGAGCGCGAGCCTGGCAACAAAAAACCCGTGCTTCCTGTGTCGTCTTCTTCGTCGGCGCGACGTCTGGTGGGCTCGTCCTCGTTCTCGAGGACGCTCCTGATGCGTGGTGCCAGCAAGCAGACGTTGACGACTCACCATTTCCCACACCCACCCACACGTACACACACAGAACAAACATCACTTTATGAACGTCCTCCCCTTCTTGTAGCCTTCTAGTCTTCGAGTTCGCTTTTACGCACACGCATTCTGCGTAATGGGAAGTGGAAGGGGGGGGGGGGGTGAGGAAGGGAAGAAAGCATGCGTGCAGTATCTCGTAGTAGCCTACCAAGAAACAATCAAGAAAAATTACGTGGAAGATAACCCGTGGTCTTGGCAGTAGGCCGTAGTACCACGCAGCAGTAGACGTAGTAGTAGTAAGGTAGTAGTAAAACCGAATCGCTGCAGAATCGTTCAGCTAATTGTTGTGCAGAAAAGTTTGCGCCCAACGGCCGCTCAGAAGTTATCACGAGCGAGTTGCTGTGGGGACAATAGGACTTCTCCAGCTAGCGGTGTGTGCTGTTGCCATCGCTTCTATCCAACCGATGAGGGCAGGACTCACCTCCCGTCCTTGCCCCCGCAGGACAAGGCCAACAGCCGGGCAAAGTGCGGATTCGTTCCAGAAGTTCTTGGGCAGGCGGACAGGGCATGGCGGAAAAAATCAATACCTCCCCGCGTGTACATCCCATCCCCGCAGGTATCCCCGGTTGCCTTCGGGGTTTGACATTTTATTGTGCTGGAAGAGGCGGCGGCTGCTGCCGTCTCGCATCCCTGCGCTTTCTGCTTCCCAGGCGTCCCATGCTCCCTTCTAGCAGCACTTCTCGCACCAGAAAAGAGAGTGTGTGTGCGAGAGAGAGAGAGAGAGAGAAAGAGTGGGGAGGGTGTAGACGAGGAAATCAATTGAATTGTCACAGTATTTATCGAATTAGTTTTCCCATCCGGGTGGGGGTGATGCAACCGCCATTGCGTAGTGTGCAGCAGCACCCATCTTACCCATCCGGTTCGCCTGCCCTGCTGCCCAGCTCAAGGTCAAAGGCAGATGTGGCAGGGGTTTTCTGCGCTATCTGTGCGCGCGTGGGCGTTTGTGTATGCTGGGGTCGAGTTTTCGGGTGTTCTAGCCGCTGCCTCCATCTTTCTCTTTCACACACACACTCGCACACTCTCCTGGGCATGCTTTTTTTCGCATCCTTTTCCTAGAAGCGTTCGTAGTAAAACCTTCACCTCTGGGTGTGGGTGCCCATTTAGTAGTTGTTCTACGCTCTCGTCTCTATCTCTTTCTCTCTCTCTCTCTCTCTCTCTCTCTCTCTCTCTCTCTTCCTCTCTCTCTCGCTCCATCTCTCTCAGACACCCTTTGCCTTTTGGGAAGGACAAACTTCGACCGTGTGCGCTAGGCTACAGGTTGAAAAGGATGCAGGATACAGGTACGGACAGGGCCATTTCATAGTATTCTACCACACCGACTGCTTCCCCAAACCAACAATCGCCCACGCGCCCCGGGGAGCATCCCCTGGAGCCATGCCGTGCGGGTACACTGTTCATCTCCGCTGGCTAAATAAAACATGTTTGTTGTTTGCATCGGGACGGGTGGAAATCAATAAATTACATAATGGCCCCCGTGTAATGCCCGTAAAGATCCTTGGCCCGTGGGCTGGCTGCGTTGGCTGGCAATCGTTAGTAATAGATCCGGGTATGAAAGGGGTCGTAGGAGGAGAGGGTGCAGTAGAGGGGAAAGGAAGGAGGGGGGGGGGTTGGTTGTGGTAGAATGTGCCGCAAAATGTATGCAATCACATGGTTGCTGCTGCGGGGTGCCTCACCTTGGGTGCTGCACCCCTGTACACGTGAGATTTTGTTTTCTTTTGCGTGTGTTTGTTTTGTCGCCTTTTGGGGCCGATGGTGCCTTCGTGCCGTCCGTCTTAGCACGGCACGAGTTTTTCGGGAAGGTTAGCAGTAATGGGGATCGATCGAGAGGAGCTGGCCGCTAGTGGATTGGGCACATCGCGGGCCTGGACAGAGGGTGGATTAACGTGAAGGTCAAAGGTATACATAATTCAAATCATTCCCATTGCCTTGCCGTTTCGGTTTCGAGCTTGCAAGTGCTTGGCTTCTTATGGGGTGGGGGGGGGGGCTTGTGTATCCACCCCGTAAAGGGACGAAATGGAGGGGGGGGGGTTAAGGGGTGTGCAATTATTTGAATCACGAGCATTTCTTCCATTTCCAAGCAGGTTAAGTTGGGGATAACTGATTTTGCTAAAAAATCAATAAGCAATTGAGCAGGGTGTTGAAAAAAGAGGTTTTGGGTCAAGTGAAAAAACAAGTCGGTTGGTACTAGGTGACCATCAGGAAAATGGACAAGCTACCGTTGAGAGCGTTGCCTCGGTGTACATCTCCATGCACGGTGTATGTTCAGTGCCTTAAAACCAAAACAAAACCAGTGTCCTTATCGTCGCTGGCAAAATAAAAACAGGCTGCTTAACGAGAAAATTGAAGATTTCGCACTAGCATGTGACAAGTAACCGTACCGCGTGTGCAGCGTAAAATGTTCTACCCACGGCAGCTGCTCTCTCTCTCTCTCTCTTTCTCTATGCCACACATCCACACTTTCCGATTTCCGTTTATGGTGTTGTTTTTATGTAACATAAATCCTGATGTCAACGTGCCCGTTTTTCCTTCGTAAGACGACGGCACGACGACAGCCCAGAGGCTTGCGCACCAAGGAGGACGCATCTTGTTACATTTCCCATAGCATGTGATTTCAATTTACGATACTCCTACTACCGCCACTACTACTACTACTACTGCTGCCGCTACTACAACTCCACCGCTAACTCCGGGCGCACTGTGTGGGTGTAGGTGCAGCTGATAACGCGAGCGCGCGCGCGCCGTGCCTGTGTTGGTGAGGGTTTGGATTTACATCCTCGGGGCGAAAAAACGGGGTCATTAGCAGCAGCGCTCAGTCCGTGCAGTGCACAAATATCCCCACGGTTGTGCGAGAGAGAGAGTACCCCTGCAGCTTCAGGCATCGGCTGGCAGTGTTGCCTGGCAGTTAGCAGAAGCTCGGGAGCGTGTACTGATAGTTCTCGAACTTGTTTCTTATTTGCTTGTGCTAAACGTTCCAGAGCGCATCTCAAACCGGACGGTAAGGAAGCTATAAACAGAGATATATATACATATATATCGCAACGAGCGTAATGATGTGAAATGTGAGAGCAGTGAACTCGACGCGACTCTAGTGACTAGCTACCGTGCAACGGCATCAACTGTCTCCGACCAGCCACACCGAACCGTATCAGCCGTAAGAGGCCCTGGATCTCGAGCCGGAGCAGCTCCAGCAGCAGCTTCTTCAAGCACCGCCAAATCAGCTACTATCAACAGACGGCATACGGCAGAACCCAGAACAGAGACTATCCCCGGAACAATCATGTCTGCGCACCAGCACGTCAACGTGTTTATGCTACTGCTCGGAGCGACTGTGATCTGTCCCGCCTACGGTATCATTGATCGACTGGTGGTGCAAACCAGCAGCGGTCCGATCCGCGGCCGCTCGACCATGGTGCAGGGGCGCGAGGTGCACGTCTTCAACGGTGTCCCATTCGCCAAGCCGCCGGTAGACAGTCTGCGGTTCCGGAAGCCCGTCCCGGCGGAACCGTGGCACGGGGTGCTCGACGCAACCAGACTACCTGCGTCGTGCATACAGGAACGGTGAGTGTACTTTGGTGGTCCGTATTTCCTGCCAACCACCACGCCCGCGCCCTTGGTGGATTATTTCCTAAAAGTACGAACTCTAACTCACCCCGCACCGCCTGCTGCACTTCATCATTCCCAGGTACGAATATTTCCCCGGCTTCGCAGGCGAAGAGATGTGGAATCCCAACACGAACGTTTCCGAGGACTGTCTGTATCTGAACATATGGGTACCGACGAAAACACGCCTACGACACGGTCGCGGGCTGAACTTTGGAAGCAATGACGTAAGTAGTGGGCAGCAGTGTGTGTGTATGTGTGTGTGTGTGTGTTGCAATGGTCCGGCAGGATGCCGGATGCCCTTTACGCTGATATCTATATTATTGGCTTTACGCCCACGCGAAACCCCCCTTCCTCTCCCCTCGCGTGCCCACTCTTCCCTCCCACCAGTATTTCCAGGACGATGACGACTTCCAGCGTCAGCACCAGTCGAAGGGCGGGCTGGCAATGTTGGTGTGGATCTACGGAGGCGGCTTCATGAGTGGTACCTCCACGCTTGACATTTACAATGCGGAAATACTGGCCGCCGTCGGGAACGTGATTGTCGCCTCGATGCAGTACCGGGTCGGTGCGTTTGGCTTTCTGTATCTCGCCCCGTACATTAACGGCTATGAGGAGGATGCGCCAGGTGAGTACTGCTGCATACATCATCGACCCACGTCCGCTCATACTCCTTCATCGTCTACTCTTTCTCCCCCCCCCCCTCCTCAACAGGCAACATGGGTTTGTGGGATCAGGCGTTGGCGATACGGTGGCTAAAGGAGAATGCGAAAGCGTTCGGCGGCGATCCGGATCTGATTACGCTGTTCGGCGAGTCAGCGGGCGGCAGCTCGGTCAGCCTGCATCTGCTGTCGCCGGTGACGCGCGGTCTATCGAAGCGGGGCATCCTGCAGTCGGGCACGCTGAACGCACCGTGGAGCCACATGACGGCGGAGAAGGCGCTGCAGATCGCGGAAGGGCTCATCGACGACTGTAACTGCAATCTGACCATGCTGAAGGTTTGTACTCTCGCTTGCATTCCGATAGTAGCAGACGGTAATGGTTGTATACGAACTGCTGCCTTTCCATACCTTCGCAGGAATCGCCGAGCACGGTGATGCAGTGCATGCGAAACGTGGACGCCAAGACGATCTCCGTGCAGCAGTGGAACTCTTACTCGGGCATACTGGGGTTTCCGTCCGCGCCAACCATTG
This sequence comes from Anopheles epiroticus, assembly GCA_000349105.1. Taxonomy (NCBI): domain Eukaryota; kingdom Metazoa; phylum Arthropoda; class Insecta; order Diptera; family Culicidae; genus Anopheles; species Anopheles epiroticus. The sequence goes on along the minus strand of KB671529.1, from coordinate 127,903 downwards.
ACGGCGTGTTTATGACCGCCGATCCGATGACCATGCTGCGTGAGGCGAACTTGGAAGGCATCGACATCCTGGTCGGAAGCAATCGGGATGAAGGTAGGTTGAAGTGCATGCGAGAATCTAGGGCGAGGTTCACTTAGCGAGTGCTTTTACACTTTCAGGCACCTACTTCCTGCTGTACGACTTTATCGACTACTTTGAGAAGGATGCGGCCACCTCGCTGCCAAGGGACAAGTTTTTGGAAATAATGAACACCATCTTCAACAAAGCATCCGAGCCGGAACGGGAGGCAATCATCTTTCAGGTAGGTGATGGTGGTAGGAGTAGTAGGGTAGATCTATCAATTATGGCACTTGTATGTCACGGAGATACTCATTTTAAAGGTATATCGTTTAGTTGAGCGAACCTATGAGACACTCGGCCTAGTGGCCGAGAAGTAGTAACATTAATAATTTGTATTTCAAATTTAATGGACAGTAGAAATCCTCAAGGTGTTAGATCTTATGTAATTTCGTTACATACGTTACGGAACGGTAACAATATAGTTGCCCGAAACAGTACTCTAAGAGGTTTCCTAGTGATTATAACCGTTTCGACAGCGAGCCACCGAGCGAAGTGGCCGAGGTCGTTGGTAGGTTGAAGGCTCATATATGATCATATTTGCGATGAGTTCTAAAAAGGAAGGGAGAGCGGTCATGTTGTTCATTTAGTTGACCAGCCATGAACTGTTTTTGTGTGCTGTAACGGTGAACAGAGAGAGGCTAGAGTCCAAGAAGCAGGAGCTGAGATTCATAGGGCAGAGTCTGACTTTCACGGGATGGACTCAATCTGATCTGATGTGTTGGACTATTTCCTAAGCTCGTGTTAAAAAATCAACGCGGCATATTTCGACGCATAACTGCAAGCAGTTGCGAGAACACCAGTGATGGAGCTCGGAGAGGCAATATTGTATTTGTAGTCAGTCCGATATTATCCGATTTGCAGTGTCACCTTGGGCTTTGGGAAACATCAGACAATTGGAGATACACTGGATCACAATTGTTTCAATTGCGTTAGGCTTTACCAAGGTTGCTTAACTCCCATTTGCAGGACTGATTAGCTTGCTATAGGTACAAGAGCTACTGAAAGTTACGTCGATTAGAATTTCACCCGGGCCCTGAACATCAACAGCTGTTGAGCCAAACTAGAAAAAACAAAGATGCATAGACTATTATGCTTATAACATTGGAAAGATCCATAAAATCGTACTTTGCTTCTGTTGCATACGAATACAGTTACCAATATTTTTGGTGTCATGTTTTGTTTCATCAATTTTATTAATTTCATATTATTCGAGGTTTGAAGACACAAAATTTGAACAATTCTCCTACGTTGGCTACACGTCCGCGAACTTTCAAAATGAAAACGGATTATTTTAATGGAAAATAATGTACATTACAGCCATAATTGGTACCGTTTGTTTAGTATTAGGTTTTCTAGACATTGAATATGCTCATGAGACTCACTGATTTTGTCCGTTTATTGATCACGCACACCCAGTACACGGGATGGGAGAGTGGCAACGATGGGTACCAGAACCAGCATCAGGTGGGCCGTGCCGTGGGTGACCATTTTTTTATCTGTCCAACGAACGAGTTTGCGCTCGGGCTGACGGAGCGTGGAGCCTCGGTGCACTACTACTACTTTACCCATGTGAGTTGTCTGCTTGCGCGGAAGGTTGCGCAACATTCTCTTATCCTTCACGAGCTTATTCTGCTTTGCTATTTCTTTAGCGCACCAGCACATCCCTGTGGGGTGAATGGATGGGCGTACTGCACGGCGATGAGGTAGAGTACATATTCGGCCAGCCGATGAACGTGTCGCTCCAGTACCGGCAGCGGGAGCGGGATCTAAGCCGCCGCATGGTCCTGTCGGTTAGCGAGTTTGCCCGCACAGGGTACGGTAGGACGATTCCACCCTCAGGAGCTAGGTAATTAATGCTGCCCACTTTATGCTTTCCAGAAATCCTGCCCTCGAGGGAGAACACTGGCCTCTGTACACCAGGGAGAATCCGATCTATTTCATCTTTAATGCGGAAGGCGAGGATGATCTGCGGGGCGAAAAGTATGGTCGCGGCCCGATGGCAACATCGTGCGCCTTTTGGAACGACTTCCTGCCGCGGCTGCGTGCCTGGTCAGGTGAGTGGCTGTGGGGGACCGTTCAAAACGCGCTTTACAGCATCGTGTATACATCCTGTGTCCTTGTCCCTTTGCAGTGCCGATGGTCAACCCGTGCAGCCCGCCCGACCAAACATCAAGTGCCGCCTGCACTGTGTCCACCGTTGCGCTGTTGCTGGTGGGTTGGATTCTGCTGAGGGCACGATTGGTAACTAATTAAGACGCGTGCGTCTTTCCCACGTCCCCGCACCCAACCCTTCCTCAATCCCACACAACGCAGTACGCTGCACCCGTTAAAGGATGCGCTATTTATCAATGCTTAATCGCCCACCCCATGTAGAGAGAAAAAGGGAGAAAGAGAGAGAGAGAAAGAAAGAGAGAGAGAGAAATTATGAGTAGACATTCGAGATTGTACTAACAGAAACAGAGCAGGATGTGTCGTGTTGGTTTGTGATGGCGTATGATCGAATTTTAAGGAGCTTTTCTGGTGAAGCGCAGGCGCTTTTCATCATCACTCATGAGATACACTCAAAGCAACAACAACAACAACAACAACAACAACAAAAACACATACACAATACCCGGACACTTTTTTAAAAACGTTAAACGATAATACCTAAAAATCATACACACGAACACACGGATGAGAGTGGAAGCATGAGACCGGCAAGGCGAACGCATGACATACGGTGCGAAGCTGTAAAAGAATTTTTAATGAAACAAACCGAGAAAAGATGGCTAAACAAGGAAGAAAGGAAAACGTAGCAAAGCAAATCGCCACAACATGTTACCAAAGGACTGGATCCTGTGATCTTTTTCTTTGGGTACTGGTGCCCTATCCAAAAAAAAAAAAACCTCTGTCACAAATACATATCACGTGCTTGAAGACTTATGAAATATTGCTGTGTAGCTATACTAGATAATATGATAAAAAAACAAAGGAAAAACAAACAAAATCCAGAACAAAAACAAAATATAAAAATTAATATTGCGAAGAATGGATGAAGCGTCGCGGGCAGGGGTGGCCGGCTTGCTTGGCGACGGCAATGCGCTCACCCTGGTAGGTTTTGAGCGGTGTAAGCACCCTTCCTTTTGCGCAATAACCACTACCGCTAGAGCGAAACAAAGCAAAGGGAGAAGAAGTAAAAAAAAAACATTGTAGCGTAAAGATCCTCCGTTGATACTTCTTTCTCAAAATCACGTGATTTAATTTCCACCGTAAAAAAACACACCCACATCCACACACACAAACACACATATATATATATATATACTGTATTCGATTTTGGTTTCTGTGAGACTAGTGAAATCTGAACAATGAACTTTTTAAGAGTAAAGTAAACAAACAAAAGGCGCCATTTAGATGTTACATTTAATATACCTATACATATACATATATATATATATATAGATATATATATATATACATATACATATACTTATATATATTTATGATGCAGATAAGTTTATTTAACAATTTGAAAGGCTCGTTTATAAAAATCAAAGCAACCAAAAACTGGGGGATGGGAAAAACAAAAGCACTTGCATTAAACAACGTAAAGAGAGTAATGATCCATCGTTTTTAGATGTTCAACCGACTATATATATATATATATATATAAATTTAACACAAAAAGTATGTAAAACCCAAAACATATCATTGAAACAACTGCATAAACTTAGATATTAATATACAATATTGTAGAAGTAACAAAGAAACAAAACATACCAAAACGACAAATGAAAGCAAGCAAGGGAAAGGGGAAAGGAGAGGGCAAAGGCGAGCGCGAGAAGGAGAACATAAAAAACACAAATAGTAAATAAGGAATTCTACCTTTATAAGAAAAGCTTTTTATGGGAATTGTAAGAAACCATCTTTTGAAAATACCAACAAAACAAACCACAAGAGAAAAAAAAACGAAAAGAAACACACGAACGCCGTGTATGTGCTACGGCGGCATATTGTTAGTAATTGGTAATGCTGTTAGTAGAACGTATTGGTTGGTTTATATTAGTAAACGGTCAAATATACGCGATGCGGTCTTATGATCAAAACTTCACACATGCATGTGATTCAATAAGGTGTTTAGCGATGTTTAGCGAAGCAACTCAGAGTAAAACAAACAAACAAAAACACAACACGCATACAGTAAGGTGTAGAGTATATTCATTCGACAGGAAACCAAGAAAAGATAACACAAAAACACAAGTACACAGACAGAGAGGGAAGAAAAGAGTCTAAAAACACTGTAGAAAAAAAAACATATGAAGGGATGAAACGAAATAAAAAAGTGTAGGAAAATGTTAAACAACAACACATACAAAAATGTACAAGGCGTAGTGTTGAGCTTGAGTGTTGCGAACGAGATGAGACAAACCTGCAACAATGCACACAAACACACATACACTCATTAGAAAACAAAGACATATCAGGTGCTTTTGCCGTTATAGTAACACGCATTAACGCGTAGGTGACGTAGCTAGAGGCGTAGTAGCAGCACCCTCTACCCTAAAACATTTGAAGTGAACATGCTTTTAGTAGATATACACCGATTCACTGAAAGAGCCGAGCCGTTCGCTACGCCAGGTCGTTCGAATTCCAGGAACGGAAATGATGTGCACCTACATTTTAAATTGGTTTCTTAAAGAGGCTCCACTTTAACGAACCAATTAAAATCGAATGGTGAAACTAAACGTAATGCTGTGGTAACGCCAAAGGTAACGCTATCTTAAAGATATCAACTCGAAGAAAAAGAGAGGGAAAAATGGGGAGAAAGAAAATGTATGGGAAAGAGAGAGAGAAAGGGAAAGAGAGAGAGGGGCGAGAAGGATGGACACACAGCACAGCGTATATGGTAATAGATACATTACAAAATGCAACTGCTATTATTAATTTATAAAGAAACTATGAAATGAGAGGCAAGTTAGGCAGAAATTTTATACTAACCTTTCATGAGGTACTACCGAAGGGACAACATACTGTAAGAGAGCTTCACACAACACAACAAACGTACACATAAAAAAAGAATATAGAAGTTTAATACACTACAGTCAATGCATGTTTGAAATGTAACAGAAACTAATATGAGCGAATTTTATTTGAAACTACCGTTTGGCCTAGACGTATAAAAGGAAATAGGAAAAAAGACTTATCAAATATACTCTCCTTCCCTTCAACACAATTCCCCATCATCTTTGAGCTTATCCACGTGTGACCTGAACGTTTTGAGCGGGAGAGAGGAAGAGAGTGTGCGTGCGAGCAGGACGGCCAATGAAAGCAACACCTGAGTGTAGTAGCCCTTTGACAGCTGTCACGAGGACCATTCAGCCAATACTATATACAATAATAATATCTACTATGGTTAAATGACAACCAAAAGAGTGCTAGTTCAGTTTCTGGAACAGAATTAGCTACGCGTTACGCACCGTAACGCTTCAAGCCGATAGCATGTACGGGAAATCGTGTGTGGGTAGCAGCTACGCGCAGTTTTACCTTTAGTAGCTGAGCATGCGCTGCGTGGATACGGAGTCGCACGATCTGGCAAGTGGACGGTTCTTGGAGCGTGACTTGGGACACCGGTTTTGGTCTAGAACTTTTGGGAATAGCGTGGGTTAAAGATAGTAAACAGGATTTACTGTCATACTTTCTGTCCAATATCGATACTAGTATTATCAAACACATCAACACAAAAACACACACACACACACACACGCATTAGCAAGTTCCTTGTGAGTTGTGAATTGAGTTGTGTGAATTGACTGTAGACTGTAACTTAGGCGTATGTGAGTGTGGCGTTAGTGCATTATCGTTACAATGATTACTGGAAAGTATTATTAGTTACAAAACAAAAATCGTAAACATATCACTTCCGTACCCGCACGCGTCATGTACGCTGCTCCCGTGTTTTTTAGCTCCCGCTACGGGTCGTGGTAACTCGTCAAAACCGCTATCGCTTAGTATGTTAGTGTCACTGGGGTTATTTTTTACATCGTGAGTGGTGCTTGCGGGAGAAAGTCATCTGTTTTATTACTGAAGCAAGAGGGTGTTGAGGCAGTGGGAAAACCAAAGCCAGAACATAACATAATAATGAAGTGAAACAAAGTAAAGATTTTTATTATAATAATCATTAAAAAGGCCTTCTAGAGACAAAGAATTACAACATCAACAAACAAGTATGAATACAATCTTGACACAGTGAAACACTAGTAGTGAGTGGTGCAGTATTAAAGATACAAAAAAAAAAACAAGGAAAAGAACAAAACGAACACAACCTGTAGTGTCACTGTCTACCTTTGTAGGTAACGGATAATTAGAACTATGCGTCAGAGGCTGTAGTGTAAAGCACTAGTAGTTGTGTGGGAATGCTGCCAATGCCGGACCTAATATATGCATATCACGCCAATCGCTAGTCTATATGTAGCTGGGCATGTAGGTTGCTGGATATCAACACATATCATCTATATTCGAATGTAAGCGATAACACTACACACACAGGCGTACACACAACAAAATGGAAACTTGAAAGAGGATGCAAACCAAACGATTTTGGGACGCGTGTGTGCGGAACGGAACTTTTTAGAAAGACTTATTGTGAGCTGTTTAGGTTGCAGAGCTGAGTACCTTGTCATGGTTTATCTCCGCGATTTTCCTTCACCTTCCCTTTCTCTTTTCACAAAATGTGTTTCTTCTTTTAGGTAAGGTTAAAGTACTTTTTATTCTTTCACCCAACCGATACCGACGATCGTTCGGCGTACGCAATGTGATTTTGTGTGCGTGTTTCGTAAAACACGTTGCATGCATCAGGTTTGCAAAACCGATTACGAAAAGCGCATATTTGTGTTACACCGGTAAAGACTGAATTTTGGACTCGTGTGTGCAAGTCACAGACCTAACTGATATTCGTTAGGTTAGGTGCGCAACGAACAACTTGCCACTATCATCGAACGCCTAGAGTGGTTTGGCTTCTTATTTTTTTGTGCTGCTGCATAATACACTTTCTCTCTGTAACGCTCTGGTGCATTAGAGATTTGTGCAAGGGTTTGAAGAAAAATCAAGTCCAAATATCATTGAGCTGGACTACTATTGTTCCTATAACCATGTTCCAAGTTTAAACGATGTCCTGGGTGCTTATGGTAGAGACTACTGTTATCTCCAGTATGTTTTATTTCGACTTTTGATGTCGCGACGTTTTTTGACGTCAACGTTGTCATCTAGACATATTTAACATTTCTAAAGAAATCTTTAATCTCCTTTTTTTTGCTATAATATCTGAGCTGTGTTGCTCACCACAGCGAGGTACTGTTTGCATCACTTTTTTCGTATCGTTACTCAAGCGTTACTATCATCAGTAACGCTAAGCGGGCAGGAACGGTTATCTCTTCGTTGCTTCCGGCTTACAGCAGCGCTGTTTCATGTCTCGATTAATATAGTATCCTTTTATATTATCTAATGATTGAATGTGGGTTTTAACAGACACACACACACACACACACACACACATCCCCACATGGTCGTATACCATATGCAGCTTGATATTGCAGCAGAGAGAAAAAAAAACAACTTTAACACCATCACCACACAATCGGTTCAATGACACACCACCACCACGTTGTGTATACTAAGCAGCTTAGTGAGGCGGGCAAGTTTTCACCACCTTTTATAACCTATAGCATTAGCGACGCTGCGTTGAAACAAAGGCCGTAAAGGTAGTAGGATGGTAGTGGTAGTTGTACTAGCAGTAGAAGTATTAGCAGTAGTAGCAAACAACTAGGTGCAGAAGGAAGCTCCAATGACAATAAGAATAAGCAAGTCATTCTCTTTTTACTATTTTCTCCCGTGAAAAGAAACGAAAAAAAAAAGAAAACCAAACGATAGAGATACAAACCCAGCATGGTTGCTGTTTTGCTTGCGTGAGTGTTTTAGTGTGTATGTCTATAGTGTGCACGATACTTTTACAGCTGAAAATTCTAAGCAAAAGCAAAAAAAAATATATATATATATATATTATACAGATGTAAGCAGAAAAGTAAGTGAAACGTGTAGGGTTGCGATTTTGAGCCGCTGTTTGCTTTCACAACTGTTTTGAAATGATATAAAGCTTTTTAACTGTCCAAAACAAAACGGAACGGAGGGGGTGAAGGGTGAAGTAGAGCGAATGAACGTAACAACAACATATCATAAATATTAAAAAAGAAAGCATATTATCTAGATTAGTGCCTGTCTGTGACGAATAAGTAAAACGACAAGTCAACCGTAAAGCTGATAGATAATAACGTATTTTATTCACTAATAGTAAAACGAACAAGAAACACAAGTGGTAACTTTCTATGTCTATGAAACAGTAACTAAAAACACTCACAATTTAATGAAAACCTACACACTCACTCACACGTGTGGTAAACACGATAAACGCGAAGAAACACACGGACAGAGACCCCGTATGTTAGTAGTGGATTGAGATAAACACTTGTAGTGGCGGTAGTACACTTGTTATTTGTAAAAACCATTAATGCGGCTACGTGTTGCGCTACTTCTCTCCACTATATAACGCCATACTGTACGCGCATTGAACGGCCCTACGCGGTAGGGCTACCAGTAGTGGAAGGCAAAGCTTTAGATATTTCTCCAGAGCGTAACACTGCAAAGGTTATTGTTTTTGTTTTTAAAACGAAGCGCATTTAATTAAAAAGCAGTAGAAACCCCATAAGCTAGTAAACGAATTACCACGATACTACTTGGTAAGTGATATAAAACGTGACACGAATGCGCTGTGCGGGCCACCAGCCGCCTGTAGAATACATCTTGCGAGATAAGGGACTTCGCGCGTGAGGGAAAAGAGCGAGGAAAGACACGGCAGGAGTAGTATTGGATTTAAGTAGCAGCTGCCGTTCTGTTAGATTGATGTATTGTAGTGTATTGGTAAGGAAGTGGAAGCAGACATTAAAGAAAAAAAAACACACACACACACACAAACTTTACCAAACTTTAAAGCTCTTGAAATGATAACTTATAAAAAATCGACAGGTTGGGGAAGAGAGACACGAAACGAAAAACCACATTTTATAAGTGTTATGAAACGATTTAATGAAAAAAAAGGCACACAAATACTTGCAACCACACACGTATACAAACGCACGGTGCAACGTTAAGGGGATGTATCTAGTTGGAACACATACTGAAAGCTATCGCTAGCGTTGACAAAAAGTCCCCCCCCCCACCCGTTCGGCTCCTTTTCCCCCACGTTGGTTGCGTAAAGTCCTCCTAAAGGACGGTGTCGGTGTGACACGTTTTGTACGAAAAACGAAAGAACTAAAATGGAATATAAAAATACAAGTACAAACACACACACACACACATACACGCCTACACAAATAGACACACTGAGCAGGACAGGAAAAAAAATTACTATTTTAGTGGAAACACGAGTTGAAAAATCAGCTGGACTGAGCACTGAGATGAGGGTGGCCGAAATACTGCGTACACAGCGTACGCGGTTATACCGATATTAAACTAGGTTGGCTTTTTAGTGACTAACTGGCTAAACAAAGTTTACAATGTAATGCTAAGAAGGGAAGGAAAGAGCGGAACAGCAGGAAGGAAGCATGATAAACAAGCTATTAAAAAAAAACAAACAAACAAACAAACAAAAAACAAACGTGTCGACTCTACACGCAGTAACGCACCACTACACCCCTGGTTGCCTCATTTTCACCGCATTTGGGTGTGTTTGTGATTTGAAGTTAAGACGAGAGGACAAGAGTTAAGACCGGTGGTTAAGATTGTATTTTAGATGGCGGTACAGGAGCAACAACAGGAAACATAACATTTATATTCGATATTTTCATATACGTTCACACGGTGGTATTTATGTGTAAAGCGAAGCGATATATACCAATCTAATGGGCGGCATCTAGGTTTGGCTTGTGTTTGTCCCATCCCTTTTTCATGACGTAGATGGTAAAGGACCAGTTTCACCGTGCACGGTGGTAGACAGTATAAGACATCTGCTCTAGGGAATTTTATATTTATCACTCCAATATACACACTCAAACAAACATATATAAATACTTATACATATATATATATATAAACACCTATATCTTTACCTTACCTTTGACCGTACAGAGCAAAGTCAGTATTGCCACACAATGATGGGCAGGTTTAAGTAGCTGCGTCAATATTTAGTGCATGCGTGTACCGCGGGGCAACGGAATGCCCGTACAAAAGGTAAATCAACCATCCTAAGTATACAGTAAGTGTACGTGTCCGTGCGCGGGCTTGTGTGTGTGTGTGTGTTACATTCCCTAAAGTAAAACAAAACTAATTTCGTTCGTATATTGAACAACAAAAAAAAAACAATGATAGAAAGTCTAGCCTTCTCGATAGAAACAAAACATGACAAGACAAAAGGAAACAAAAAAGCTAACCTATAACACATAAAAGTATAGTACATACATATCGGTGTGCAAGCTGTGTGCGTGAATGTTTGCGTGTTTGTGTGCGCGGCAGTGTGAATTGAATATGGTCGCGAGATTTTGTTGAAGAGAGAGAGAGAGAGAGAGAGGGAGAGAGAGAGAGAGAGAGAGAGAGAGGAATAAGGTAGAAGAACGAATACAAAACAGTAAGTAGTAGTTCGCCGTTGTGCAATTCCTTTGAAAAAAGGTTTTATTACTTTCCCATCTCGTTCAAATCATCCGTTGCCAGTTCTCCGTTGCGCAC
>KB671529.1:95421-114626 GCA_000349105.1 Anopheles epiroticus | reverse complement strand
GCCTTCCCTCCTCTCCATCCCCCCGACAAATGCCAGGACAATGCAGGACACGTGCATGCCAAAACGTTTTCCTTACACACTCAATCGTGATGATGTTTGCCTGTCACCCTGTATGGTTTTTTCTTGACAGCTAGTACAATTTACTATACAAAGACGTTAAGAGAAGATTAGACTACATAGTATCTATATTTTCTTGTTGTTGTAGTTTGCTGATTTTATTATCCCCCCCTTTTTGATACGAACGTTGACAGGTGCGAGTACGAAACGGGAAGCTAAGCGGTTAAAGGAAAAGAAATAGGCAGGCAGAGGTGAAGAAGATGAGAACGTCTGTCAAACAGTTGTGTTAGTATTTCTTGTTAGCATCGTTGCATGGGTTGTTTCATTGTTGCCTTATAGTAGAACGACTTGGGCAACAAAAAAAACGAAAGTATTATTACAACTAGCGGCCGACTCTATTCTACCTTCAGGACTCTTTTTGCTACCTAGAAATAATTTGAATATTGCAATAACACGAACGGTGAACTAAAACAGAGCAAATCTACCAAAACTCCTTCCCCTGCCCCACCATGCCAAGAGCTTTTTTCATCGTCCAGCCACTACTTGTATTAGTACGTGTGTGTGTATGTGTGTATGTGTATAAGTATTAGCAATACATGGCACGGGTAGGTACGGCGTGCGTATATTTTGTGCACCTGTTTACCTGCATGAGCATATGAACTACTCGAGAAACTTTTTATACGTTTTATGTACCGTCTACTCCTCAAACTGCTGCAACACAACAAAACAAACAAAAAAAAAAACACTTAGGCAAGCCAGTAAGACCTCACCCCTTGGTGGAAGCTGTAGTTGGAAGTTTCCCTTCCCCATTACACGAGGTAGGGGATTTAATCAAAACACAAAAGAAAGGAAGAAAAAAAAAAGAAAGAGGGAAGCGGTATGAAAGTTGAAACCTCACGTCAATTCTAATAACTGATAAGATAGTGAAGTACCATTATTCTGTGTAATTTAAAAAGCAAAGTACTAGAAGAAAAAACACTACCTTGGTGAAAAACTAACCACAAGAACGCTCTCCCCTCCCAGTTTTATAATGTATAGACACTAACCATGGTTGGCAACGGCGTGCGCTGCACTTATAGGACGGCAAAAAGAGTATATATGTATGTTATCAACAACAAGTGCGTCCCCCCCCCCGCCCCCGTTTAGCGTACCTAGCAGCAGTTTTGTGCAGTCAAAGCGCAGTAACAGGTGTTTGCTTATCGCCAGATGTGCGCCCATTCAGTTGTCTTCTAGGTTGTGCAGCAGAGGGGCGTTTATCATCCCACCTTGAATTCTAAAAGCAGCAACACTTGCGTCTTTACCTGACATACGGTATCACACCGGCACACAGTTTAGTGGACAGCGCAGACTTGTCCTACCACTCCACATCAACTTTAGATGTTACCGAACAAGTAGACACACTCACCGACACGTGCACCTAGTTTGGTTTCAACAACTGCAAACAATAATTAAACAATAACGCGTTAGGTGTGCGAGTGCTATTATCATACTATCAGTGCTACTAAATGTCACAGTGAAACAGTTGGCGCTTTCGGTGGCAGGAGTGTGAAACTTCCACACCGAGCGCACGTTGGCAGACGTTGTGTGGAGCGAATTACCGTACCGGTACCGGTAGAAAGTATTTTAGAAACCAAAACCTGCTGCCTGCTACCACTAAGCCCATGCCATGCCATGTGTGTACCCGTATACTCGCCCACCCCAACCGGATGCTATGACCATTAGGAATGTGAAAGTAGCCCATTTGCGCTTACCCAAAGGGAAATGGGGGTGGGTAGAGAAATAGGGCGACCGTTGGGAGGTGGGAAAAAAGACGGTTATATACTAAGATACTAAGGAGTACGCTCGCGCCCCGTCGCGAGCTCGTTGGCTCTCGATGTTTTAGACAACTTTGGAGCTGTTTCTCGTAGCCAGTAGTCAGACTTGATACAACATATTTTTTAAATCCTTTGCATTTGGGACAAAACAGAAAAAAAACCTTTTTTTACGACGCGGCGAGACCAAAACAGATGAGAAGTGGCAAGAGTGGGAGCGAAGGCTGTAACGAAACGGATGCTGTAAATCCGTTAATCCCGTCAATGCGTTACCGTAGATCCCGATATAATATATCCGCTCTTTCTCATCCCAAGTGTGCGTAGCGCTTTGGAACTGCTCAATTAAACACTAGGCGTGTGACACTTTGCTTAAAGCACAGCAGTGCGGTCGGTGCGGCGCGGGCATGAAAGCAAAAAAAAAACCATGGTTGTAACATAATTCCACTGCACAGCGAAGTGTGCGCCCGGAACCCTTCCTTTGCGTTTGCCTTTTGTCCGATTTGCCGCACACTATCACCGCCCGCAAACGGGCGTTTGAGTGTATACTTAATCACGGCACTCTTAGGCGCGTTTGCAAATGGCGGGCGCGGGTGAACTGTCACCTGAGCGCCAAGCGTCGCGGCTGCAGTAATTTGCTCCAAATGGTTCCTGGAGTCGAATTGCTCCCGTCGCTGGGCGTTCGGTGTACATATTCCGGGAAGGTGGCATTACGGGCGTTACAGACGATACTGAGTTGGCTTAGAGTGCTGTTAGTGAACAATACGGTGTTAAGGAACTAGGTTCGAGGATGTGCAACGCATCCTTCGCGCGTATCTTTTTTGTGTTTGTTTCTTTCTTTTGCGCTAATTGCAACGTAACAAAAATGATGAATATTTATAGGAATTGTCACAATTACATAGACATATATATACATATAAATAGACATAAATATACACAGTATTGCGACACAGATGGAAAATGTAATGTAATGTCTTTGTAATGTAACACATTGCGTTTCTTCAGTCACACCGCGCGAGATCTATGTTTTGATTTTCGGTAGGTAAGCTTCACGTAAAAAAGAAAAGAAAAAAACAAACAGAAAGTCTAATGCTTAGCTTTACCTTTAAGTGTTGAATAGTAGCCGCAGAAAGAGCGCATATTTGAGTGGTTTGATTAGAGCAACAACAAAATAAAAAAAAAAAACAAAACTGAACGAATAAGTAGGCAAAGACGACGCAGCAAAACAAAATAATAAAGCATAAAAAAAAGGAATATAGGAAAATAATTTGAACGAAATGGAAAGAGAGAAGAGAAAACCTAATACCTAAGGTAAGGGATGTAGCAAAGATAATCCGAAAGTGTCTATTTTATATACATAGAATTGAATGACCGAGTGAGAAGGTGAAGAAGAGGATATAATTTTAACATACAAAAACCAGAAAACACAGACACACACACACACACATACACACATTGGCATAGAGAATACTACCAAGTGAAAAGCATATCGAATGGTTAAGTGAAAACAATCTACACGAGAAAACATATCAATTTTCCAACACGATGTAGTGCGCGTGGGTCATCAATAGAATATTATGTATTGCAGACAGCCGACACCACGGCGAACAAACCAAAAAAAAAATAAAAAATTAAAACAACCAAAGCATGTAAAATAAAGATATTATGGTACAAAACATACTACACTGATGCTGGTGCGGATGAATTTCTTTATTTTTCTTTTCTTCCGTTGTGTTTCAATATCAACGAGGACGCCTCAACTGCATGCTATAGAGCAGTTCTTTGCCTCGCGTCATACGAGAAAATTACGGATCTGTCACTAAACACATTCTTTGCAGACAGGAATGGAACGAATCTATTAGGTCCTATGAACCTGCTTCAACGAGCCCACCTCAAAAATGCACAGTCGTAGAGACTAGTGATGGTAAAAATAGCTTCGAAATCTGACCAGTTCCATAATGTTTGTCTCCAAGCAGAGCGCTGCAACCGAGATATTATTTCTGAACCGCCACCGAACAAAAACCGGAACATGCTACACAGTAGTCCGTTCAGAGTCGACTCCGGAGCCGTTGGTGCGCTTTGGAACATACATCATTAGTTGCACGATTGTTTATTTATTTTGCCATAAATTGTGCATAGTTTGCAGTAATAAAAGCTTTCTTCATTTTGGTAGTAGATTTTGTTTAAAAATTTAATTTAAATTTAAAAGAAAATTAAAACAAATAAATTCTAGTTACAAAAAAAATATTTATAGTACTAGTGGGCAACAGTATATCGGTGGCACATACCGTGTTGATGTCTCTTACCCAAGTAAAGTAAAAAAAATTAGTTGCTGCATGCTTATAAAATTATGGCTTCAAATTGTCAGAAAAAGTCGTCACTTGACTAAAAGTAGAAGCAAAACGAGTTACTTTGGTTACAATATGATGTAATTTCATGCAGGAAAAAGGAAGAAAGAGTGCACATTATGACTTTAACCTGTGCAGAGACGCATTTTTGGAACGGAAAGGCCTTAGTAGGTTCGGAACGAAATTCCCATCACTAGGCCGGTTCGATACACTCTGCAGGTAGCGTTGCGTGCAACCGCTCAAATATTTTCCCCTCGGATTTAATATATGTGGGTAACAAATCCAGTTAATTCATTTCCATTCCGGATTTAAGTTTTGGCGCCAAAGGCACAATAATTTCAGTTGAATTCTATTTGGGATACAAAACGGAGAATTTAAAATAATCGGCTCGCGTGCGAGTGTGGCGCTACCTGTTGGCAAGTAGCTACACTACAAGGATATAAAAATTATGGCACTACAGTTGCATACATTCACATGCAAGGTCAGTTTGACAGATGAAGCAAAACAAAGGCCACACAGCGCGTGTAATTCCGCCGAGGGAATAAAAACACAATTCTTAAACATTGAAAAAAAAAACGAGACAGGGTGCCAGCGCTAGTGTGTTTTTCAGGAAATCTACGAAAGGCGAGTGTCTGCGAATGCGAATCAACGTCGCACTCGTCTAGGGAACGCACGGAAATTGAAAATTCGCGGTAAGCTTTTGGTTACATCTTGACATCTAGCGAAAACCAGTCCGTTTGATAGTATTGTTTTTTTGTTTTAATAAAACACTCCCCTTCCTACCTGCCCCTGCTGCCCCTCTTCCATCGACTCATTTTCGTTCTCCCTTGCAAGCAGCCCAAGTGTGTGTCAACAACATCAGCTCGCACTTTTCATAATACGTAAAAAAAAAGTTGGTAGTCCGCTTGATACGCAGTGTGTTGTGCCCTCAGGTTTGATCAATCGCAGTAGGCACAGAACACTTTTCGGGTAACAATTTTACCTCTGCAATGACATTCTTAATTGAACGCCGATCGCGACGGAACTGACGTGGTATTGCAGGAGCAGCGAAAAGCGAATTCTTTCCCTGTTGGTGCGGTGAGGTGCATCTTAGTATGGTAAGGAAAAGCGAGAGGCAGGATGTTTTGTGTTCCTTATCGCTAACGATTTTCCACATTCCGGCCGTCTCCCACAGCAATAATGGACATCGTAGGCTTAGTGAAAAAGTCGTACGCCGATTACGGCACCATGCTGAAAGATTCTTGGTACACCATCAACACGGAAGACTTGAACGTAAGTAGATGCGCCACTTGACCCCGGGTGGCCCCCCGCATCCGAGTTCAGTTACACCCTGCCGCAGGCAACTGTTTCGTTTCAACTTTCTTCTCCTTCCCTTTCTCTTTCCCTTGTTTCTCGTGTTTTCAGCTATCGTGGGCAATCAAGCTACTGGTAGCAATATTTGCAATCAGCGTCACCGTCTACGTATGGCGCCGAAAGCATCTACAAAGTATGTTGTGAGGTACAGTGGACAACGTTCCATTTCCGAATCTAACATACAATTGATTACTTTCGCAGAGCTAGAAGAGAAGGTGCAGCTGCAGCACCAGTACGCGTCCCACATGCGCTTCCGGAAGCGCGACAAGATGATGTTTTACGGCCGGCGTATGCTGCGCAAGGTCAAGTCCATCTCCGGCCAGGCGTACGGGGGGCAGGGCCGGAAACGGCGAGCCGTGATGCGGTTCGCCAAGCGGTTGCTGCTGCGCAAGGACGTGACGCCGACCCAGCTGCTGGTGATTGAACCGCCGGCCGAGTATCTAGAGGTCGCGTCCGACGGCAACGATCGCGTACCGCCCGACGCCCTCTACATGCTGCAGTCGATCCGCATCTTTGGCCACTTCGAGAAGCCGGTCTTTCTGAAGCTGTGCAAGCACACGGAAATCATCAACCTGATCGCGGGCGAAAGCCTCATCAAGGTGGGCGATCCGGATGATAGCGTGTTTATCGTGCAAACCGGGCAGGTGAACGTTTTTCTAAACAACCCGGACGGCAGCTCGATTACGCTGAAGGTGGTGCGACAGGGCGAATCGGTCACTTCGCTGCTTAGCTTCATCGACGTGCTGGTGGTAAGTAGTGGCATGGATGGGGAGAGAAGTAGGAAAAGAGCAGGATGTTTCAATGTGTTGTCCAACTTCTCTTTGTCTACAGGGCAATGCGAGTACGTACAAAACGGTGACGGCACGGGCAATGGAAAACTCGCAGGTGATCCGGCTGCCCATGTTCGCCTTCCAGCAGGTGTTTAGCGAGTGTCCGGATCTGCTCGTGCGCGTAATACAGGTGATAATGGTTCGCTTGCAGCGCGTTACCATTACCGCACTGCACAACTATCTTGGGCTAAGCACGGAGTATATTCAGGCAAGCAAGAGAAAGGCTTATTGTTTCCTTTTTGAACCGGTTTTTCAAATCCTGACCAATAAACTACGTTTGTGTTTGTTGCAGTGCTCCTCTCAGCGTAAAAAGATACCGATTGCACCACCGACCAAGGGTAGCCCGGGGCATCGGCGCGTCCCGTCCGATCAGGTACATCCCGTGCCGCACTCGCTCGTGGGCGAAATCAAACCAGACATGCTGGTCGATCTGTCCGAGGCGGGGCAGCAGCACAACGTTGGTCGGCGCACGTCTGGCCTGCCAATCGAACCGATCGATCACGCGGTACTCAAAGCGCACGCAGTCGACGGCTTCATGCAGGAACTAGATCTGCCCGACACTTTCAAGCAAACGATCGAGGAGAGCATCCTGATCAAGGAGGTGTCACCCGGCACGACGCTCGTTCACCAGGGCGTACTGGACGTGAGTTTGCGCTGTTTGCGCTCGTCGGAAACGTCACTCTCATATGCCCTTTCCTTTTCGCCGTAGGATGTAATGCTAATTTTCGTGATTGCTGGCGGGCTTACGCTTACCCAGTGTCCCCAAACGGGGCCTATTGCGCAGGACGTGAACAAGGCGGCGGGTGAGAAGATGGACAATCACACCGTTACGATTTACCCGGGCGATGTGGTCGGTGGGCTGGCGGTACTGACGGGCGAGTGCAGCCTGTACACGATCCGGGCGAAGCACAATTCGCGCGTCGGGCTGCTTAACAAGGATGTTATCTACAAGTAAGTGTGGCTAGAGCTTTGAAATAGTTTGTAAATTGCATGTAGTGTAGCTGTTTAAAGCAATTTGTAAACAGTAAAAAGATATTTATGGCTTTGCGAAAATGCGTTTTACATGTGTTTGAAGTATAGAATGAACATTTTCATCGCGATATTGAACGCTTTAGGCTCAAGTATTCTTATCTCTTCTCGCTTTTTTTGCAGGATAATGCGCGAGCGGCCGGCAGTGGTGCTGGACATAGCCAACAGCGTGGTGAAACGTCTCTCACCCCTAGTGCGGCAGTGTGACTTTGCACTCGACTGGAACTTTATCGAGTCGGGACGGGCAGTGTACCGGCAGGAAGAAACGAGCGACTCCACCTACATCGTGCTGAACGGCCGGCTCCGCTCGGTGACGACGCACCAGAACGGCAAGAAGGAAATCGTGGGCGAGTACGGCAAGGGCGATCTGATCGGCATCATCGAGATGATAACGGAGACACCCCGCACCACCACGGTGATGGCGGTGCGCGATTCTGAGCTGGCCAAGCTACCCGAGGGTTTGTTCAACGCGATCAAGTTCAAGTACCCGATCGTCGTGACGCAGCTGATCAGTCTGCTCAGCCACCGGATACTCGGCTCGATGCGGTCGCGCCCGATCGCCACTAGCTCGTTTACTTCCGTGTCGTTCGACACGAACCAGCAGATCCAGCACCGCTACTCTACGGTAGCGATTGTCGCGGTGAGTGACGACGTACCGCTGTCACCGTTCACGTACGAGCTGTACCATTCGCTCAGCACGATCGGGTCGACCGTGCGGCTAACGTCCGAGATTGTGCGCAAGGCGCTTGGGGCCGCCATCATGGAGCCGCCGAATGAGTACCGGCTGACTAGCTGGCTCGGCCAGCAGGAGGACCGGCACAACATCACGCTCTACCAGTGCGACAACTCGTTCGGCCTGTGGACGCAGCGGTGTCTGCGCCAGGCGGACGTCATCCTGATCGTCGGTTTCGGCGACCGGTCGCCGGTGATGGGCAAGCTGGAGAAGGAGATTGATCGGCTGGCGATACGCACGGCGAAGGAGCTGGTTCTGCTGCACCCTGAGGATGGTAATACCTGTCCGAGCAATACGATCAGCTGGCTGAATATGAGGGCGTGGGTTTCGCGCCACCATCACATCCAGTGCCCGAAGCGTATGTTCACCCGTCGCAGTCAGAACAAAATTGTAAGTAAGGGAGTTGGTTGAGGGAATCACCACTAGTCGGCACCGACAGTTGATTCACCGATGAGTTGAGTGCAACTCTAGTCGATAATGCACGTCACTAACGTTTACCCTTGCTGTTTCTCAATCGTAGGCCGAGCTGTACGAGCGGATAATGAAGAACGAGCCGTACATTCATTGTGATTTCTCCCGCCTGGCCCGGTGGCTCACGGGCAACTCGGTCGGGCTGGTGCTCGGCGGTGGCGGCGCTCGTGGTGCCGCCCACGTCGGCATGCTGAAGGCGATACAGGAGGCCGGCATACCGATCGACATGGTGGGCGGCGTGAGCATCGGTGCGTTCATGGGAGCGCTCTGGTGCATGGAGAAGAACATCACCACCATGACACAGAAGGCCCGCGAATGGTGCACGGTAAGTGAGCCGCGCGTACCCTTCCTTGCCCTCGCAGTGCTTAATCCGTCCTCTTTATTCGCCAGAAAATGACGCAATGGAGCCGGCAGCTGCGCGATCTTACCTACCCGATAACATCCATGTTTTCCGGACGCCATTTTAATCAAACGATACGTGGCACGTTTGGCGACATCTGCATCGAGGACCTGTGGATCCCGTACTTTACCCTTACCACCGATATCTCCGCCAGCTGTGCCCGGGTGCATACGCACGGTAATGTAGCCACCTACACCACCACCATTTTCTCCATCAACAATTAGCTCCCTCTCTCTCTCACTCGCTCTCGGGCAACAAAAGCAAAATCACAAAAGTAAATGGTGCAGCAAAGCTGTGTTTTGGTGGTCCGATTTTTAGAGGGTTTACCCGAAAAAAAGGGTTCCAAATAACTTTCGGTTAAATTTTTTCCCTTCGCCTTTCTTTAGGTTTATCTTCTACCAATTTTTTTTTGTATTTTATTTTTGCTTTTTGATAAGTTTCTTGTTTCTAAACACTTTTGTTGAAGAAGCGAACCATTTTCGTTCCCTCTTTCTCACTTTCTCTCTCTCTTTTTCTCTCCATGCCTTTACCACAATTTCCTTCACTATTCCCTTTTTTATTAAGCCTTTTGAGTTGGTTTGGACAATTTGGTACACTTTAAAATTGTGCCCCCCGCCTCAATCTTCACTCAAGCTCCCCTTCACCCCTCCAGCCTCTGCCCTTCTTTCTTTTCTGTCTTCCTCTTTTGTGCGCGCGCGCTTTTCCCACTTTTTTTTTCTTAATCTCTTCTCTCTCTCTCCCTCTCTCACTCTTATCTTTCGGCAAAATGAAGGATACATCACTAGATAGATCTATATGTGCGCGATGTGTTGTTTGGTAACGTTTGCATGCATTAGCTAAACAAAAATCTGGTCACTACCTGCCCTACCTGTCTTCACTAGCATCGGTCTGTATCGCCATTTCCATTCCCGATCGTGCGTCCTAGCAGTGGCAAAAATCGGGCTTAAAAGAATCAACATGACCAACTGTGACCATTGACCAGTGATTATCCCTATAGATTCTATCTAAATTGCGTTCAATCTAAGCTAGAATGCGTTCAAATTAGGCACCCGAAACGTCCGCTGGAGTTCCATGATGTTCGAGCTGTGTCTGTGTTTCCATTCAAAATTAAGAAACGAACCCCCAATCTGGCCGCCAAACCGTTAGTGTGTAAGCCGCAGGGTGGGTTATGTGGGCGAGAAGCAGGGTTTGCGATCCGCTTTTTTTTTGGCGTGGGGCTGTACTACCATCCGCTTATTTGACCAATAACCAACGGGATTACTAAAAACAAAACCCAACCTCACTCACACACATACACACATGCACACGCGCCAACACACACAAAATTAACGCATAATATGCATAAAAAAACACAGGTTCCACGTGGCGTTACGTTCGGTCCTCGATGTCGCTGAGCGGGTACATGCCACCGTTATGCGATCCGACAGATGGTCACCTACTGCTGGACGGTGGGTACGTCAATAACCTCCCAGGTAATTAAAACTGTTGTTGTGTGTATGCGTTTCCTTTCCGTAGCAACATTACTCATAATTTCTTCTGTATTACCGCGTGAACCGTGTTAGGGTTGGGAGAGAGCGAGAGGGTGCGTTAGTTTCTTAGGTTAAGTAACGAGGCAGGAGAATGTCTAAGTATTTGCCAATCGTTTTACTGAAAATTGGGAAAGCTAGTTTTTTTAATTAAAAAAAAAAAACAAACAAAACAAAAGAGAAACAAAAGAGATATCCAAGTACTTTGCTTCCAGCAAAAATCAGTCTCCCCCTTGACGTGTGCACACATCGTAAAACCATTGACAAAATTGAGGGAAGAAAATAGTAGAAGCGTTGTTATCTTCTAGAATATGAAGAGAGTTTTTTTTTTTGTACTGGGCATGACCAGCAAAGAAATTGGGGATGGACCCTTACCCCATCTTGCCGAGAGCAAAAAGAGCAGCGTGCTAATTGCGGAAAGTTATCATACGCCACGTGATATGACAGTTAAATGAGCCCCTGCGTTTGCCAGCTGTCATAAAACCGCGCGTAATCGCTTTAGTAGTATGTAGCAACAAAAAGGAGTTGCGAAAAATATTATATGCACACATTTGTTGACCCACCAACGCACGGAGGAGCATTAGGTAACGTAACGCGAGACAATTTGGCATATGACCCAGGTGATAATGACAGCTGTAATGACAACGCACTAACCTTCCGACTTTTATGTCAAGCTCAACAATCACAATGGTTTCGCAATCATCCAGCCAACCACCTACACACATACATACCACACGTATTACATTGAATGTTACACGGTTTTTGTCTTGTGTGTGAACGGCACCTAGCGGGGGGGAACAGGGCAAAATAATGTATGAAAATTTTATGACAGTGAATTGGGTATCATATATTCTTATTGTACAGGTTTTCGCATTTCGAAATGACTAAATTTTACGCTTGGTCTGTGCGGACGGACGCATCAGTGACATCAGCGCAGCGCATCTCGATTCCAAACGCGTGCCTGTCATTAGTTCTTCCTTAAACTTCTACATTAAATACTCACAACGTATAATTTAAATTGACAAACTAACCAGCACTCAGGTGCTGAGATCATCCCGTTGTGTTGCTGGTAAGCAGCAGACCTAACATACGTGCACCCAGCCTTGATTTGGTACTATCAAATCTGATATTGGGGTTTGGTACTATCCTGGTGGATATTTTTGGGGCGCAGAGTCGCAACTTCACTGGGTGTGAGCTAATGATTGCAAAATCATATTAAATTGCAATAAAACAGAGCAAGCAGTGCAACCGTGCATTCAAAAATCGCTGACCCACAAATACACACCCTTTCTGTATTGCATATTTCCATTCCCATTTCAATGTATCACTGACGGATCCGGGTCATTACTTCATGATGCCCAAAAAGAAAAGAGGAGAGATGTCTTGTATGTAATGCCCACCAACCCCCGACCCCTCCCCTGTTCCTCCCCCTGTGCCATGGTTACATTTTCCCGGTGTCATTTCTGCATTAAACCACATGCTCCATTCCTCCATACTCATTTAAGCCACCGTTTATCACGCTCTGCTCCTTCCAACTGTAATGTTGCGCGCACTTCATCCAGTGGCACCGTTTGCAAAAATGTTTTTGTGTTATTCAAAAAGCTTGAAGTTGAAACGCGCGCGCATCTTTGTTATCACACACCTATCTACTTTCATTGCAGCTTGTGCAAATTCCTTTACAGAGCTACGCACCTGTTCTTTCCTCTCCTTTTGGTTGTTTTGTGTTTTTTTTTATCTTTTTCTTGCTTCCTCTAGAGTTCCACTCTCTTTTTTTCAGTCTTTTTCTCTGTTAGTTGTATCGTATTGGTACTTGCCGACAATGTTATAATAGTATGGTTAATAAATTGGTTAGGTGGGCCTCCTGCTGGCTCCTCCTTGCGCTATTTTGCTACTTGTGCTTGCGCCACCATCTCCCCCGTCTCAAATGCCCCCCCCCCCCTCCGCCCACATTCCCTGTTTTTTGTTTTTGCTAAAAGTTGTTTGTGTCGTTTAATACCAAAATCAGGCGATCTTTGGCGTTATGCGCGTGCCAGTATGTCCGTAGCCGGTATATTTCCTCCTATCTGTGATACACGCGATGGCCATCTGCTGCTAGATGGTTGCTATACTAATAATGTGCCAGGTAAATTGAAGCTCGTATTTTTTTTTTTTGTTTTGGTTTTTAGATTTTGGTTTCATTTCCCTTAATTGCACCCCTTCCGTTTCCCACCTCCTTCTCTCTCTCTCTCTCTCTCTCTCTCTCTCTCTCTCAACGCCTCTGTATGTTATGTTGACACAAAGCCCACACTCACACGTCCACTCACCCTAACACCCGGTATTTGTTTTGTGTTGTGCGTTTGCTTGCGAAACCATTCAACAATAG
The DNA here is from genome assembly GCA_000349105.1 of Anopheles epiroticus. Taxonomy (NCBI): domain Eukaryota; kingdom Metazoa; phylum Arthropoda; class Insecta; order Diptera; family Culicidae; genus Anopheles; species Anopheles epiroticus. The sequence continues at coordinate 101,709 of KB671529.1, read as the reverse complement.
ATTGGCTGTTTAAGACCGTGTATTAGCACACTGGGTCCGGGACGTAGCCGGTGGTTCTGGTGGTAGATATGCCCAGCTTCTGCAAGACCGTACTGTGAATCGATCCGCGTTTGTATCGCGGAGGACGGCTAAACCCCCACCCAGCAGATTCATTAAATTAATATATGCTGGAATTGTTTTATTAGTACTGCAGAATAGAAAAGACCTGTTGTTAACACCGTTTTCAAAAACAACTTACCCCCTACCACGCACATATAAAGTCACACACACACACAGTGTAAAAGAAAAAAGAGTATCTGTTGTCACAATTTAGCCAGCTTTTAGCGATAACTTTCCCTGAATCCCTTAACACTACTCGATACATGCGTGTTTAATGTGCAGTACATGCAGTAGTAATAGCCAATGATTGGAAAGATCATCATTATTAGGAGGAGGAAAGATGGGAGGGCGGGAATACATTAAGAAACCACTTTACTAACTAATAATAGCAACGCAAGTAGCAGAAAATCTTACGTATTATTATTATTATTATTCAAAAATCATATTACCAATGCAGGGTTTTTGTCGTGATGTGACAAATCGTTGATCGTTCGGGCTTTTCTTTACTAACCCTAAATGCTTGATAAATTTCCTTTTAGTTGGCATTTACTTTAGTATCGATAGCTCTCCATACTTTATTTGTTGTTCTGTTCCAATATATTGATAATATTTTTCGTAGATTTTTATATTTTTGCCAGAAAAATAATATACACGTCCATAAATAGCTGGTCTGTACACCCTGAAGTTTGACAGTGAGATGAAAAATAAGCGATTTGGCGAACGATAACTTTATTCAAATCGATAAAACATCATTCGGGATAAAAGAAGCTAAGGTTACTCACAGATAATATAAAAACACAAAACCATCTCTCAGCTCATGTAGAAAATGCAGTTATATACAAAATAATATTGTTCATCTAACTGTCAAGGCTTTTCCGCACAACTTTTGGGCAAATGTACGGGATGCTCCCACCTCCTAAGATATTCTTCTTGTTAGAAGGCATCAACACAAAAAGAAGAAAGGCAAACAGATGCTAAGGCGCTGAAACAGCCAAAAACAAAACTGACCTGAATCGTATTACTTGCAGCATATTATTCCATTCATCGTTTGCTTCATCTTTAATGTGTGCATGCAATGCAATATTTCTTGTTTGTAATGGGAATTTCGAAAACCGAAACCTTCGCTTAACCGAGCGATGCTGCAAATTCATTTGTGAAATATTTTAATGAATGTTTAACAAAAATTACGAAAGTTACGATACGATATCAAAAATCACACAGAAAAACCCTGCAAAGCTTAGATCATAATCGGTATAGAAGTAGTTTTTATATTTTTTGTTCTTTCGTTGTTATTTTGCGCTCTTTCTCTCTCACTCTCTCTCTGCCTTTCTGTATCTTTCATATACACCCAAACACGCATTTTTTATTTTTCCATGTTGGGGCGATTTACTTTCGGTTCCGCTTTTCTTTCCCGCCTACACTATAGCCGACGTAATGCGGGCGCAAGGTGCCGCACATATCATCGCGATCGACGTAGGATCGCAGGACGACACAGATCTGACCGACTACGGGGACGACCTGTCCGGCTGGTGGCTGCTGTACAAGCGCTGGAATCCGTTCACCTCGCCGGTGAAGGTGCCGAACCTGCCGGACATTCAGTCACGCCTCGCCTACGTGTCGTGCGTTCGCCAGCTCGAGGTACGAGGATAGAAGCGCCGTGCGCTGTTGTCACCTCCTTTGCGTGTTTTTTTTTATCCTTTTGCTGCGTTCCTTTTTGTTTTGCGCAGGAGGTGAAAAAGAGCGACTACTGCGAGTACATCCGGCCACCGATCGACAAGTACAAGACGCTCGCGTTCGGCAGCTTCGACGAGATCAAGAACGTTGGCTACGAGCACGGCAAGGCGTACTTCCAGAGCATGGCGGAGAGCGGGCGGCTGACCCGGTTCAACCAGTGGTCCGTCCATCCGATACCGAAGAAGGCAACGCACTCGCTGAACGAGTAAGTGCACCTCCTCTCCGGCAGTACGGCCGCCTACCATGACTATGCCATTGATATTATTTCTTGTTTTAGGTACTCGTTCGTCGATCTCGCCCAGATCGTTTGCAAGGTGCCGGAAACGTACCCGGAGCGGGGCTACTCGTCCAGCGAGGACGACTACTATGACGGGTACGCGTCGGAACCGTCGAGCATGCCGCTGAAGAAGAGCTACAACATGCCGCTGATGCGGTCGGCCGGTTCCCTCTCCCTCTCCGACAACGATATGGATTCGGACGAGCTGGAAATACCGCGCCCGTTTCAGCCGCTGCCGACCAACCGCAACATGGGCGCCGGCGGGGGCAGCGGTGACGCCAAGTAGGGAGTTGTTACACGAGGACAGGGAAGCCATCTTTGTTTGCTTTCGTGCGAATATGTTCGTTCAAAAAACGGTTGGGTACGCTACTCGCAGAACATACTTGCAGCAGTTATCAATCTGCCATCGCTTCAATTGTTTTCCCCTTTTACTAAGTTTTATTTTACTAAGTTTTGTAAAATTTTGAAGATATGCTACATCGAAGAGAAAAACGATTAAATTCACAACCCCCGAAAATAGTCATGAAGACAAAACAAAAATCACGACAAAGGGAACAAATACGCCTCAACCATTGCTAGGATAGGAGTCGTAGTGGACGTCTCGAGGGGGGAAGGGGGGTGTGCGAAGAAAAACAAACATTTGCCTATAAGTTTGCAAGTTCAATTGCATCGGCGAGTGGCTGACTGTAGCTCGAATATAACGCTAGTTTAAAATGTAAATCAAAACCCAGGCAGGTGCGCTAGGTAGCCCTTAGCCTCAACCTAAACCACTCACAACCGCCCCCCTCCCCCCTCTCGAACATGCCCAAAGATAATTGTTTAAACCATCCCCCTCCTCCCCTCCCTCGCGTGTCCACATACGCAATAAATTACGCGCTCTTTTTAAACGATTAGCTGTATTGGTTTCGTATCCATTTTCGGCCCGGGTGACTTCACCCGGTCTGTATCATCGTGTCTAGCATACTTCCTGCATCGTCATTCTGCTTGCGTGAAGTTGTCGAACGCCCTGGCCACTGGCGCTGCGTGAATGAATTTCGGGGCTCTCGGGCAGATGGGCGTACGGGGATAATCAGCCTTTCCGATCAGCGTTGCCGCGTACCCGCACCAGATAACCGCATTTATTGCGCGTCGTCACCGGCCGTTGCGATTGTCGTGTTCCGTTCTCGACGACATTTGCTACCGCGACAGATACATTCGCGTTTTATAGCACAAGGACGCCTGCGCCTAACCGAAATTGTGCGGCTAGGAATTCTCGCTTCGAAAAAAAAAGAAAAACGCAGAATTTGGCATACGGGCGCAAGATCGAGATCTGGTCACGTGTCTTCACCACCCGCCGCCATCTTTTGATCTTTGATCCGGGAAAGCTTAGCGCTTGGGCGCGACGCGTGATGAATGCATTTTGCGAAACCGACTCAACAACAAGCGCGTCATCTCATCGACAGCACCCTAAGCTCACCGTGCTTCGCCGCACTTCTCCGCCACCCCCTTCGGCCGCGTGTCCGCGGGCGGTTTGGATTGGGGGACCAGCAGTTACCAGCTGGGCTTATGGTCGCCGTCTAAAGGCGTCACCCGGGCACGGCAGAAGGCAGCCAACGTACAAGTTTATTAGTTTCCTCGCCCGGCGTTGTTATCGTCGGAACGATAAAACAAGACAATCTTATTTGTCTATCTATCTGTTCTGCCAATACGCGTGATAAGTTGCTTATTAACCCCGGGTGCCCCGCGGTAACTGGGCTTGCGGTGCTGTGCTGCGGCCGCCCCCAAAAATTAGCCAGAACATTTCACTGGTTTGTTTTTTTTTTCTTTGCTTCGTTTCTTTCCCTAATGAGTAACACATTATTGTGCGTGCTTAGGGAAATGGACACAAACTAGTCAAACTTTGAATAACGAAAAACAAAGATTCATCAAGTATGAAGCTGTTATAGCTATTTCTTGCAGCAAGAGCCACCCCTCCCAGCAGCATCTCATTTAAAGCAAAGTGGTTTCTTGTTGGATGTTAAAAACCAACAACATTTATAATTGGCTTCATATCCAGTAAAGCTTGTGCAGGGATCGGCAACGTAACGGCCTGTATATACACTGCCATACTGGATAGATTATGTAATTTTTTTCGTGAGACCATTTAGAAATCATTCCTGCGTCCCTCGAAGAGCGGGGTCCAATTGGGAAAATTAAACCCTTCCATCTTTGTGAAAGGTCTATACGGGTACCTTTCAATGACACGACCGAATCTTTGCCGCCTACCTAAAACATTAATTTAAGCCAACAAGCAAGCGTCTTTCCATGGTTTTCAAAGCGTAAATCTCAGGTCCGGCATGTTCGCCATTTTCTTCATATTTTACCCTTTGTCTCAAAACGTTTGCCGACCACTGATTAGGTAGATCTTTCTAGGGATGTTGTCGTCGAATGCCGTCTGCCCATTGCCAATCGATATAGCGTGCGAAAGGTAAGCATCTGCCGCCCTCACTGGTCACCGTAGTGTACAAGAACCCCCCCCCCCCCCCCCTTTCCCTCTCATCAAACCGTTCAGCCAGCTGCTAATCCAGACGGCACATGCCTGCTCACCGAGGGCGAGAGATGGTCTCATCGCTTCCGGCACACAGCTCCGCCGACGGACAAGTCAGGGGGGCCCAATTCCGGGGAAAGACTGATTAGTGCGTCTTCAAAGCGCCCCTGCTGTGTTGAACGAGGTGGGGGGGGGGGGGGGTACGTGGTGGCAAAGGTGTGTTTGTTGCCCGCGCACTACCATTGCCCTCCTCGGTGGCTGGTTATCGTTGTTGCTAATTTCGCCGCACTCAGCTTCATTTTATTGCCTGTTTTTATCAAGTGCGAGCGAGCGCGGAAAGCGTTGGAGAACACGCTGCTGCTGGGCTTGTTCGGGTGCGGGTGGAATTCTCGAATTCTGCCGCTGCTCCAGGCCCTTTATGGTGTCGGGAAGGTGATAAACGTGTTGATATATCCCTATAAAAACTACATCCGATACGGCCATCCGAATGCAGTGTAGTGCGAACCAACGAACCGGCCGGAACACAGACGGGACGAGAGCAGACAGTTTGCGCAGGTTGCGGGTCGTTTTTTTTTTGTGAATTGGCAATACGGTGCTGAGTGGTAGTGCAAAAAGCAGTAAAAAAAAGGGAAGAACAAGACGAAATCTGAAAAAACAGGGACAAGCGATGCAGCGACGGCCGATGCAGACAGTGATCGGTGCAGTTTTGCTGGTGCAGACGCTGACCGTGCTGCCGGTGGCGGTGGCGGACGGGCCGGAACCGTTCAAATGTACGACCAAGGGTCGCTTCGCGGATCTCGCCGACCCGGACTGCAAGTCGTACTATCTGTGCAATCAAAATACGGACGGCTCGCTGATACCGGCCCGCGTCACCTGCCCGGGCACGACCATCTTTTCGCCGGAGAAGATGACGTGCGTTGCCTCGCCGCCCAACATCTGTCCGCGGACGACGACGACGGAGGGACCGGCACCGAGCAGCACCGTGAGTGATGCGAGCGGACCGTTCCAGTGCCCCGGCCAGGGCCGGTACGAGAACGTTAACTCCCCCGACTGCACCACGTACTATTTATGCCTGCTCGAGGGCGACAGGGTGCTGCCATCGCTAGCGCAGTGCTCGTCCTCGCAAGTGTTTGATCCGTCGCAGCAAAAGTGCGTGCTGCCAGATATGTACGCGTGTCCGAATCGCACGCCTCCGACGGTGTCGCCCCCGGCTCTAACAACGCCGGCCACGTCAAGCGGACCGACGACGAACATTCCGCTCACTACTCCCGAGCAGGGACCATCTTCAACCACAACGAACATTCCACTTACTACGCCTTCGACGACTAATGTGGTAACTCCGGAACCTACAACGAATATTCCTCTAACTACGCCAGATATTGGGCCACCTTCAACCACTACTCCAGAGTCTACAACAAACATCCCGCTGACAACACCAGACTTGGGGCCATCTTCGACGACTACTGTGGAAACTCCGGAACCTACATCGAACATCCCTCTAACTACGCCAGGCTTGGAACCATCTTCATCCACTGCTGAGGTCACTCAGGAACCTACTACGAGCCTTCCTCCGTCCACACCAGACGTAGCATCATCCTCAACTACTGCTGAGCCCACTCCAGAACCAAGCACAGGAATCCCACTAACTACACCAGGCTTGGAACCATCTTCA
>KB671529.1:6368-92332 GCA_000349105.1 Anopheles epiroticus | reverse complement strand
CTACTACTGAAGCAACACCAGAACCAAGTACAGGAATCCCACTAACTACGCCAGGCTTGGAACCATCTTCAACGACTGCTGAGGTTACTCAGGAGCCTACTACGAGTCTTCCTCCATCCACACCAGACATGTTACCATCCCCAACTACTACTGAGGCAACGCCAGATTCAACAACAGGCTTCCCTCTAACTACGCCAGGCTTGGAGCCATCTTCAACGGCATCTACCACGCCGGCTTTACCTGTGATTACCACCACCACCTCGCCAAGCGCACCATTCCAGTGTGTGAGCGAAGGTCGCTATCCGAATCCGAGCGTAGCCGGCTGCAAATCGTACATTCTGTGCGTGCGGAACAGCATCGGCACACTGACGCCGCTCACTTTTGACTGTCCACCGACGACCATATTTTCCCCCAGCTTTGCTATGTGCGTGACCGCCGCGATCTACACCTGTGGGAACGAGCTGACAACCGGCGGTCCTTCAACTACCGAACCGTCGCCGTCGACGACGATGGTTCCCTCCACGACGCCTGCCCCATACGTCTGCACGGGTGTCGGCCGGTTCCCCGATCCCGACTCGATCTACTGCAAATCCTACTACCTGTGTCTGTACGATGGCAACTTGAAGCTGATTGGCGTACAGCTCACATGTCCTATCGGGTCCGTATTTGCTGTCGAGGAGGCCCGTTGCGCGTCAGCGGACATTTACCGGTGCGGTACAGGCGGTGGGGCCGAGGGCACGACACCGGTCACGACTACAACGACCACCACGACCACCAGCACCACTACCGTCGCTACCAGCACACTCGGACTGGAGGGCGATTGCCGGACGGCCGGCAAGTTCCCGCTGCCGAACGAGTGCGCATCGTACCGGTTCTGCGTGCTGCTGTCGTCCGGCGAGCTGGTCGAGTTTATCTTCAAGTGCCCGGGCGGCACAGTGTTCGACGAGCAGCGGCAGGCGTGCTCGGACCGCTACGAATGCACCCGGGCATGAGCGAGCGGTCTGTGAGTCAGATGACCGCTAACCCTTCCCTCCCTTCTCTCCCTCTTCTCCCTGCAATTGGCGACACAATGGCGGTCGCCGTGGTATAATTAGATCTTTTCTAGCGCTTAAACATTCACCGCCCACATTTGAATGAGTTTGTATCCCTGGTGACCTGGTATTGAGATGTAATAAATTATTTTCTAGCGTGCAAAATATGTACTTTAGGTCTTCAAAAAAGAAAACAACAAGAACACCGTACGTACGCTTTCCTATATTTGGGGGTTTCTCATCAAAGAATTCAAGAGCAATCCTCTTATAAGTTGTGTCGATTTGGATGCGGTGGTAAGTAAAGAACAGCTCCTCCCGATGACATAGCAAAACAAAGGCACCACAGAGACATTTATGCGAAGCCGTAACGGAAGAATACAGTCTAAACCGGCGATTCCCAAAGTGTTTCCTACTGTGCTGCAAAGATACACCTACAGAGGTGATTTTTTGCCGAGCCGGCGTCCCTAGATCGAAGGTTCTGATGATATTCGGTTGCAACGATCTGGCTTGGTAACATTTTAGTATTTAGTATTCATTTCATTCAACTCGTTGGACCACATTGGATCCTCGATTGGCAGGATAACCAAACTATCATGCCATGGGTACACTAAGTCACAGAAAAAAACCAAAGCATATTAATGCTGTGGTAGGCCTTGACCCTACATGGGTTGTTGTGCCACCCAATAAGTATGTTCAGCCCAAAAAACAAACCTAGCGCGTAGGGATCTGTATGGTGCGGTACAGTTTATCCTGACGTCCTTTGGGTAGGGATTCTAAACCCGATAAAAGGCTCTGTTGATTGAAGGGAGGTATCTCTTGATTGTTGCGCCGGGGTGGAAGAATAACTTGTCAGCTTCCATTGGCTACAATCTGTGATGGCTAGTGAGTTGTGTTGATTGAGAAAACTAAACAACGCAGTAGTATTCGGGCAGCTGATAGAACCACGGCACAGTAATTGGCTCTGATGCACATCAGATCTCGGAAAACCACGTCACACTCTCAGCACAAGACCCGCCAACGAATTAGCCTTGGAGATAACGCTCTCTCATAGGGGTTCGGAAATGTTAGCATCGTCTCAAACAGAGCCAGGATGTTGTTGCAGGGCATGTCGTCGAATCGTTCTGGGGTTTGCGTATCCAGAGGGACGTCACAGGGACTCTCCTTAGTTCCTCCGCCTACAACTGCTTCAAAACTGTTCAAAATGAGGTGCTAGGTGTTTGAGAGCGTTTCTCAAAACAAAACTTTGTGTAATAACAAACTAAACTGCACAAGCTGAAATGAAAAGGGTACTCTTGTTCATTTATTAAACCCTCAAGGCATTTTTTTTAATGAACTTTAAACAAAAAAAAAAACAACACACACACAAGTACTACGCGTACCTGGTACAAGAGTCAAGATATGCGGTAAACAAAAAAAAATGTATATATATAAATCGCTTGAATATGATGTAACGGTCCGTATCGACCGAGGCGTTTAATAAATCGTGCGTATGGCACCCGGCTCCCGAGAAATGTATTGAACGACACACAAAAAAGAAAAGTACATGTGTACATGCCTCACCCACGGATTGGCGCAGAAATCGTTAGTCGTTATCGTATTCCAACGTCCTAAGCTAAGGTTCCTAACATTCATCACTTAAATTACTTAACTAGCACTTCTACTTTCTCTCTCTCTCACGCACACACAACAATACACATATTATTACGCTTTTCTACGCTTTCTTACACACCCGAACGGCCAGGCCAATCGTGGTTGCTGATGCGCCAGTGTTCCATTCGAGCCAACCAGCCAGGCCCACAGCCCAGCACAGCCGTTGAGCATTGTTGAGAGCGGGTGGCCTAAAAAACCCTCCTAAATAACACGTGTAAACACTAATTGACCGCTTTTTGTGCTTCTTTTTTTCGTTGCTTTGATACTCAACGCTCAGCAACACTGCTCTTCTTAAGTTCGAGCTGCAGTACGGCACCCTAAGAAGGGGCGTGCGCGGGCGGTGGAAGGATAATGTAAACGCGGGCGGATCGACACCGTCCTTCCCGGCCAGTCCTTTCGATCACATACCTTGGTTCGCGATTTGTGTGCGTGTCAGACTTCTCTGTGTAAGCTAGATGTGGTGAGATCACGCGTCCCGCCGTTCACTATGCGTCCGCTTTTACTTGTAGTTTTTGTTGTTTTCTGTACAATAATCATACGAGCCACCGCCGCAATACATTTTAAATTTCAGAATGACATTTTCTTTTTCCTATGCACAGCAAACAAAATAAAGGAATAGCAATCACAATCCTTTTGCTTCGCACTATCTAGCGATTACGGTCGCTTTTGTACAATGGGTGGTAGTGATGCGTATTTGTTTCCTTTATTATGTATAAAGATTACGTTCTCATACGCTTAGCTTTCGTATGTATGTTCGTAGAGTGTGTGCGCGAGTGCGTCTAAACAGCCAATATTTTTAAAATAAATTCAATTTAGATTTTCGCCCGTTTGTAGAACTACAAAAAAACAAACAGGAGCATTTAAATTAAGTCTTGCAGATGCATGCACTGAAACAGTGGAGAAAAGTGGACATTGTGTTGAGAACGGACGACAGGAGACGTTTAAATGGTTCTTATGATTAAATCCTTATCATTCTTTCTTCCCTGCTTCCCTTCTTTAACCCCCTGTAACTTCAGCACGGATAGGGCGCTCTAAATCCTTTGGTTGTTCTTGTTCTGTTTGTTCTGGCTCCTGTTTCGAGTCGCAAGCTTATTCAGATTTGTCGTGCTGCTAGTGTGATGCATTTTGGGCTCAGCTAATCTGGGCAACACGAATCCTCGAATGGACCGTTCCCTTATCGCAAACTTATTGTCGGAGAGTCCTGGGCGATGCTCACCAGGTTAAAAATGTTGGAAGCTTTGTTTTACTGTTTTTTAAACAGTAATAAAGGTACGATTTCTACCATGGAGGTTGCGCGATAGCTTACGAAAGGATGCAAATAGGAACCAGCTTGTGTACAACGCTGTATCGCTCACAATGTGATTTAATCGGTGCAAAAAGACTAAAGATTTAAATAAAAAAAATTCCAACGAAACAGCTTTCCCATTCTCTCTCTCCCTCCTATATATCCTCTATCTTCTGCTTATGCAGTACAATCGCTCTATTCTCCCTATTTCTATTTCCTTTTGTCCCTCGTAGTTACAGCAGTGTACCGCCTGTGCGCAAAACGTAATGGGGCAACTCCACTGGTAAACGCATATGGGAAAAACATCGCTGAAGAAGCTGCAAAATCGAAACCTAAACCGTTGCAATCATTACATTCCGCTATACAGCTTTGGGAAGTAGGGGGTTCGATTTCTTCCTAGCTATCCCCACATCTCATTGTCGTCGGGCTGGTTTGGCTGGAAAGGGAAAGGGAAAGAGAACGAGTTATTGTATTTATTGCAAACCATTTGTCCGGCGGAAAATTACCTCCGACGCGTTTGGCTCAGAAGTAAGATCGATGATGGGGCTTGTTTGCAGATGGGAGAACTGCTGGGTCACCGCCATCGTTCCATCCAGGCTCACTTCAATCCGTGACGTTATGTTATCTGAATGAATGAAAATAGGATATTTATTAAAAGCAATGGGTTTGTTTTGCATGAGCTCAAATATTCGACACCTTTTTGAATAAAGTTTGGGTCACTTTAAACAAAAAACATCAAATTCCCTAACTAATTTATAGTAAAACTAAAGATAATCAATTGCTTTTTTACTAATAATTGCTTTTTTACAATTTGCTTTACAGTTTTTTTCTTCTCAAGATTAGGATAACGTTAAGTAAACCTTCAAAGCTAACAACGAAAAATTGAAGTTGAATATGAAATTAATTAATACTGTTCATTATTACAATATTATTAGAGGGTGCAATATTTGAAAATGAAATTTATCAAATTGTGATTGATGTATGGAATGGTGAATCGATGCCCTGTGATTGGAATCTCGGCATCATCCATCCCATATACAAGAAGGGAGACAAGTTGGACTGCAACAATTACAGCGGTATTACGGTGTTGAATACTGCCTACAAAATATTCTCCCTGATCAGACAGCATCGACTCTCAGGGTTGCTACCACCAAGGGTCTGCGCCAGGGGGATGGGATTGGCAGTCTCTTTTACAACCTGGTGCTAGAGAGGACCATCCGTGACTCGGAGGTGGACACCTCGGGAACCATCTTCTACAAGTCAACCCAGATCTTGGCATACGCTGATGACATAGACATCATTGGTCTGCGGCTCTCCTATGTGGCGGAAGCCTACCAAAGGATCAAGGAGGCGGCAGAAGACCCCGGTTTGCTGATTAATGAGGCTAAGACCAAACTGATGGTGGCACCACCAGCGGCGCTACTAACAAATGCCAAAGCGTTCGAGAGGATTGTTGACCCTATACGTAAGGAGGGGAACAAAGGCTGATCTACCTTTACGCATTTTCTCTCTATTGTATGGATCAGATGTATGGATTGTATGGATCTCTCTATTCTCATCGTTTACACCAAATTTACTAACGATCCTTCTTTTATCTTTTCATCTTTTAGCGATAGAAAATAAATATTTTGTAGCATAGGGCAATCAAATTGGATGTGTTTACCCTAAGCGATATGTATTCCAATCCAATAATCGTGCTTATAAGCACTAACATTTCGACCTTATGCAATATTACAACCCTAAAAGTTTAAGTGCAAACATTACATTACCTCCAAAGCTGATACCACTAGGGGTGAAGATGGACCAGACGGTTTCGAACAGCCCGACCGTGGACGGGCTAACCAGCTGCACCGACACGGTAACCGTGTCGTTCGGCAGCACCGAAGGCACGTAGTACTTCAGATCCTCGTACGACAGGGAAATGTTTTCCGCCACCACGTTCGGAATCTGGCGCAGGCTGACGTACGTACCGTTCGGCCAGGCAACATCACCGTTGTTCTGCAGCAACCAGGTTAGCTTAATACTACGAACAAGTAGAAAAACAGAGGTTTGCTGAGTTTGCAAATGGTGCTGCAGCTGCACATAATTCGGCGCATTGACACCTACGCTGTGTTTGGTGTGATCTTTTCCCCCTTCCCTACCGTCAGATCGTTCAGCAGTCTCATCGACGGTTGACGATTTTGGGCCATATAGTCAAAGTAACAGCCTACCGCCGCTTGCAGGTTCCTGGATTGTGTGGAGTGTTTACAAACAGAAAAAAACGGAACATTAAATTAATCTGTGTGATTACGACTGGGTATGCCAGTCGAAACGCACTCACCAGTTCGTCATGTCGAGGAAAAAGTTCGCCGTTGTATAGTTTACGTTTTCTCCGATCGACTGAAACTGCTGGATCAGCTCCTCCTTGTCCGTCGTCACCATGGCTGTGGCAGAGGGAACAAAGAACGTTAGCGTTTCGTGAACAACACCCGCCGGTGCCCGTGGCACGGTGTACACCCCGTGCCGAGCAGCGGGCACCAACGTCGGCAGGGAATCTTACAGCTAAACTGCGTGAGGAAGTTTTGCTCGATATCGTCGGTTAGCTGATTGGATGCGGCCTGCTCAGTGGGGTCCATGTCTTTGTCTCGCGATGGCGCGGGGCTTATTGTACGAACGTATGTTTGAGACTCGTTGCTTGATTGAGGGCTGGGGCCTTGGAGGCTGTCGGAGGCTTTCGCGGGATACTGATTGATCGGGCGCGATTTGGATGCTGATTGTTGGATGGGTGGGTGCTCCCGCGAACGGGGAACCATTCACACCGTCTGGTACGCCAACACGGCCAATGCCAGCACAACGCTTGCACACACAACGCTACACACGGCCTATTGTGACACAGATGTACACACGCGAAACCACGCACGTACGTACGCACGCACGCACGAACGTTGAAGCTTTCTTGAACGCATAAAAAACACAGCGAAAATGAAAGATCGCTGGGTGCAGAACGGAAAAAAACCAACTGAACCAAGAACGGTACACTTCTGCCAAAGGCTACGCGATATGGTACGACGTTTATGATGTGTATGAGCGACGGTCCGATTGACAGATGGGTTGTTTTGTGTATGTTTGTGTGTGTGTGCATGCGTGCTTTGTTTGCATTCCTATACGCGTGTGAGGCAACTATCACAAGCTGCCCGTGTACACTCGAAAACGAACCGCTGCGGGTGGCAAATTCAGTGCTTGCCTATTTTGAGAGAAATACAGAAAATATTGTGTTTTTTTTTTGTGTGGCAACTTTACACAATTTACAAGCCGAAAGGTAGAAAAGTGGTGGTTGGCAAAGCAAAAAAGAAACCGTGCTCAGGAACGGTGACAGCTTTGTCCGTCAAAACTGTGTTGTGTTTTACTACGTTGCGTTGCAAAACTAGTGAAACGGATTAAAAAAGCGCTTGTTTGAGGTTGCCTCCCTTAATTTTAGTGTGTGCTGTTTGCCGTGTGGCGTGATTGTAAGTATATACGGATAATTTCATTAATTTTATCTAACGTTAAAATACGTAACGTACAGCATTTTTGTAAACACTGGCAGGCGAAGGCAGGCTTGTAGGGATGGGCAAAATCGGCCCGGTACCTTCCGCATCGGTGGTTATAGTGCCCACAGAGATGACAATAATGTTGAGCAACGGATAATATTTACTAGTTCCTTTTTTCAATTAAAGAAATTAGTCAGAAAAAACAGAATAACTAGTTACTTTTTACGTTGTTTTTATTCCATGCCGACGATCAGTTATTTTCAACTTTTACCCAGTTTCTCTGCACTCGTTGCTGGTAGTTTTATTCTTATATGTAGTTACGTTCGTTAGTTCGTAGGTGTAAAATCGTAAGATAAAAGGAAGTTTCAACTGTCAGGCGCAGTGTTTTTTTTTTACCTAAAAATCATGCGGTTCACGCACGATTACGAATATTTAATACCAGGAACAGGTGCTGTGTTCGAACAGGTTCGAACCTTTCGGAGCATAAGAGCCATTGCTAAACTCACTGTTTACCCTCGGATCATAATTTATCTTGTGTAAAATCAAACTTTGGGTCGTTCCCGCGAGGGAAATCGTTTCGTGAAAAAGTTGCCTGTTCTCCAACTACAGTTTGCGGCTTTCGTAAGTCTAGAATGTGACCCGCTAAGTGTTTTTCGCTTTTGCTCAAATGGTATTTTAAATTATTTTTATATTTATTTTTAAAAAATCTTTAAAACTTACTTTTAAACAACCTTCTTTGAATTATATAACATTATTGATTGCATTATGCAAACGGACTTAAACAATAATTTAAAATACAGCCAAATCATAATATTATTAGATGACTTAACCAGTAAGCGAAAAGTTTGGCATCCTCTGCCCTAGGTGAAATGGTTTGGACCGAAAGTTAGGAATTAACAATACTAGTTGTCAGTTTGTTGAGTTCTTCTTTCAACTCCGCACAAAAAATGGTTTTAGTATAGGCCCGCCCGCTTATACACGTACAATATGGACGATCAAATGAGCGATTTGATTTCAACAACTAGCACAAGTTCTATTTCTTCAAAAATTAACGAATTTCCTCGAACCTACTCGGACCATCTTGAAGTTACGAGAATACAATCGAGACGAACCAGTCCAAAGGTGGGCAACGATCGCATGCAAGCTCGATATTCATACTCACGAGCTGCTATCCGTGAATATTGTGACTGTTGGGTCAAGTAAGCGTTTTCAGTGAGCGGAGCGATCAGCTCACGCTCACCTCGATGAGCGGTGAGCGAGCGGTAGCTCCACAGCGAGTGAATTGCGCTTCCATGAGCCCGCTGAGCCACGAGCCCAGTGAGCCCACGAGCCCAGTGAACTCGCGAGCCAGATGAGCATGCACAAGCAGCGCGTCGAGTATGAAGTGCACGAATTTTCGCACGATTTTCTTTTTCTTGTCCTTCAATGGAACGGTCTATTCTATCGTACGAATTCTCTTGTGGGCACGAGAGAGGATATACAGAATGCGCGGCGCTGTGTTACTTGCTCTGTTACGCACGCTATGACCGCGGGCGCGAAAGCAACAGAAGATATAGAATGCATGGCGCGACGGTTGAGGGCTCTTGCGCTCCCGGGCTCGCGGGCTCGCTGGGCTCACCGGGCTGATCCTTATGATTATTTATGAACTTATTTAATGGAACTCGTTGGACTCATTTTATTTTTATCAACTGCTAGAAAGTTGTAAAACGTAGTATTGTTTTCTGGAACTGGAATTACGTTCCTGAGAGCTACGGGAACTTTTCATGGGGGATTTGCAATGAACTGGAATCGAATCCTACAACACATCCAACTGGAATGAAGGTGCAATTTAGGGAAGCATGTGAGGAAGAGAGCTACTTAAAAGAAGCTAGTGTATCTCTCGTCTGTCGAAACGTTGGGTGGTTCAAAATTCTATGGCCCTTACCAAAAAAAAAACGGATCTGATTCCGAAACCGAACGATGACAACGCCTGACTATGAACGCTCACCACACCACCTCTAATGCATATTTTTTTTTAAATTAATTTTCAGACTGACACAAACACACAGACAGTGCGCAGCTCCAGCTGCCGACCACTGCACATCAGCTGTGTTGGGAGCACAGGCCGGAGAGAGCCGTCTAAACAGTTCCTTGGCTGGCAGTGCCGTCAGTCGTTCGCAGCTTCCAGCTCGCCCAGCACGCAATCCGGACGCCCAGGGCTCCTCTCCTTCCTCCGAGAGCCAAGCCAAGTGTGTGTGTGTGCGCGCACTGTACGTTGTCTTATCACCCGCAGACTCTCACCGCAAGGCTAGCAGCGCGGCATGGCATCGGGAAGGTCATCCATTTATCAGGATCTTTCGGAGGTATGTTGTGGGGAAGGCGCAAGCACCAGAACCCGCTACGCTTGCCCCGTGGTGCGGCAAAAAAACCGCAAAACACGCCATACCTGTGTAGTGTGTAACCTCCTTACCCCACTTAAAACAGCAAACCCGCGTGGACGTGCCTGGCCAAAGGACCTGTCTGCTTTCTCAGCCCGAAACCCTCGGGTTTTTTGCTTTTCGAATGCGCTGTTTCTGTTCGAAACAACCCAGCGATGCCCAGAATTCTTGTAGCAAGAGGTCTAGGGGGGTCGTTTTTTTTGCTTCAAATCTTTCCGTTCTTCTCCCTTGCCCTCGGCAAGCTCCGGTGTTGTGCTGTTTCCCGTAATAATTTTGTGTGCTAGCGATTGTTTGATGTCTGATAATTTAGATTAGCGAGTTAGAGCGCCCCCTTCTCACTTGTATGTCTCACTTTAAGAAAACCGGGCCAGCAAACTAACACCCGCACACACTGCACGTACCGAAGACTTTATGCTAGCAAAACATTCAAAAAGCGCATACGACATCCGCGAGAGCACGGGAAGGATATCCGGGGATTATTTTTTTTTGAACGACGGCTACGGCGACACAACTCGCGACCGCTATTG
This sequence comes from Anopheles epiroticus, assembly GCA_000349105.1. Classification (NCBI taxonomy): domain Eukaryota; kingdom Metazoa; phylum Arthropoda; class Insecta; order Diptera; family Culicidae; genus Anopheles; species Anopheles epiroticus. The sequence continues at coordinate 81,913 of KB671529.1, read as the reverse complement.
AGGTTTCGATAAGTGGGCACCCCACCCTCCCGCTTGAAGGAGCCGATCGATTTTCGGCCGGGTGGATGATGTAAGGACCGTACGGAACGGTACGAACGACAGAAATCAATAACGAAAATGCGCGGTTTCGGGCGCGAGCCTTTAGCGTGCACAGAGGGACGACGGGGCACGCGAGCACGTGTGTAGTGTTTTCACGTTTCGAGAGTGTGTGTGTGTGTGTATGTGTGTAGAATTTTGTGCGATGGGCAATTATAGACGGGCCCCGGCACGAGCTCCCTTTACGTTTCCTTAGGAGGTTCCTTTCCGTACTGTGTGTGAAGCACTCGGAAGCAGGATCGAACCACGCGGTCGCGCATAACAATTCGTTTGCTGCGAGGTGCTCCTGTATCGATGTTTGCATGCTGCGATGTAGCTAAGCGAAAGCAAAAAAAAAATACACCTATTGCTGTATCACCTTTCAACACCCCTCCCCCCTCCCTCCTCTTTCTTCTCCTCCAATCCACACCTTTTCCGGAAGTTGCTTTCCTTTCCCGCTAACCCAAACGCAAGGGACTAGCCCGATCTGATCCCCATTTCTTTAAGACTGACTTGAAGCAACACTTAAAAACACTCCCTCTCACATACACCACCAAACACAAAAAAAAAGAAACACCCTTGGTAATGAATGTACATTTTCTTTTCTTGATTTGCCTCTGTTGTGTCCGGTTATTCTCCTCGCTCGTTTAGATTTATGATAATGTAATCAATAAGGTAAATTTCAAACTGCTACAATTTAAAACCATACACCGCCCAAACCGCCGCCCCATGAGCGACTGGGCTGTGAGGATGGGACCTGGTTGCCGTGTGCCTAATGCCTGTACCGTTCTCTTATGTTTTTCCCGGCTCCGCCCCTTGCATCGCGCTGTACATACAGGAGCATCCCCGGAAGCTGATACCGGAGCTGTGCAAGCAGTTTTATAACCTTGGCTGGGTCACTGGGACCGGTGGCGGCATCAGCATTAAGCTAGAGTTCGTATACGCTCTCCCGCTCCTTTAACTACCTTTTTTTTATCTTTCGCCTTTTTTTGCCTTGCAGTGATGAAATCTATATCGCGCCGTCCGGTGTGCAGAAGGAGCGCATTCAGCCGGACGACCTGTTCATACAGAACATCGAGGGGGACGATTTGCAAACGCCGCCCGACTATAAAAAGTACAGCATTGCGCTCGGTTTACGATTACACCAGCTCCAACCGCTGCATTCATCCTTTTCCCTCTCTTGGGTTTTTTGCTTGCAGGCTAACGAAGAGCCAGTGTACGCCGCTCTTTATGCTTGCGTACAAGGAGCGCAACGCGGGCGCGGTGATTCACACGCACAGTCCGGCCGCCGTTATGACCACGCTGCTCTGGCCGGGGAACGAGTTCCGCTGCACGCACCTGGAAATGATTAAGGTGAGCGCCGAGTGCTCCTGTTTCGCTTGCGTGCCTAACCCCTCTATATATATATATCTCTCTCTCTTTCCTCCGTTAAAGGGCATTTACGACTACGAGCTGAACCGCAATCTGATGTACGACGAGGAGCTGGTGGTGCCTATCATCGAGAACACACTGTTCGAGAAGGATCTCGAGGAGTCGATGGCGAACGCGCTGCGCGACTATCCGGGCACCTCCGCCATACTGGTGCGCCGTCACGGTGTGTACGTGTGGGGTCACAACTGGCAGAAGGCAAAGACGATGTAGGTACCAGCACCGGCTTACGATGTATGCCGATGGCTTAAACGCTCCCCTCACTTTGTTTCAACAGGGCGGAGTGCTACGACTATCTGTTCTCGCTGGCGGTGGAAATGCACAAGGTGGGCCTGGACGCGAACGCCGTACCGAAGCGGTACTAGATGTTCGGCTCGTTCCACTATCAACCCGACCCTTCAACTTCAGCCGCAACATACACACACCCTCCCTGATCGCTCGGCATCGGTCCGGGCACAGTGTTTCGAAAGGATAATCAAACCTTCATCTGCACACTTACACACACTGCACAGAGACAACCAGCAACACCACCACACACTGGACGCATGGATAATCGACTAGTAGATGATGTGTGCATTAGTTGTTATCATGGCGTGGCCATGAATTATATCCCACTTCCCATCCATTACACGGAGCCTTTCTTCTCAGGCCTTGTATTCAGCACGCTGGAATTTGAGCTGAGGGGGTTTGTTTCGTGCGCCCGCGTGTTTTGTACGGACGGTATTAGTAGCAACAGATTTTTGTGAAATAAAAGCGCGCTGTTGTTTTTTTCAGCACCATCCCAAAATTAAAACAGAAAGTAGAATAAATAATTACGGAAATGTTTATGCGTGGGGAAGAATTGAAACGCTTGAGAAACGCAACTTTACACCGCAGCAGAAGAGGAGCAGCTTCAACACCGGCTTTTTGAGCTCTTTGAGTTATTTGGATGTTTGTTTGTGGTGTTGATTGTTGAACAATTCAGGCCAGTTTTATTCACGTGCAGCATGTTTGTATCGGACGGTAACGGCCGTGTTGCTGAATTAAGTAGCATTTAGAGGTTGATTAGTAAATATTTTCAATTAAAAAAAAATGTCTAATTATGAAACCAGTGTTCCAAAACGATAATTTCAAAATTTCGCTCAAGCCAATCATAGTTTTCCATTCCTAACTGTCACTTTTGCACTGCACGGATAAATGAATAGCTAGATAAATGGCATACCCGTGTAAACGACGCTCCACTGCACATAGCAAATCCGCAAAGCATGGAAAATGAGTGAAGCAACAATGTAAAATACAAAAACTTCGACAAATTTCACAACATATTTCGCAGATCACACTAATTCCCATACTTCTGCGCACACGAGCCCATGTAGGATCCGGCAAACCTGTCAAAATCAGGAATGTGCTGGAAGCTCGTCAAGACATGCTTTCTCGCTCTGGCATATGTAATTGCTTACGTGAATGTGCAGACAGCTATAACTTTTCTAAGCCGGCAGTGTTGAGATTGTTTCTCTGTCCAGAAGAAGACATTTACTCGTCCTGCAATTTCGAAGATAGGCTTGAACGTGTTCGCACAGCTTTCCTCAGCTTCTTTTTCCTTGTTTGAGCGGTAAAACAAAGGTAAGTAACTTATATGTATCCTCGGTCGGCAAGCGACGGTGTTTTTCATTCGCAAAGGGCTAGTGCAATATACTGTTCCAGGTCTAGCGGCTCAATTTTACTCCAAAACTTTTCTTAAACCTTCTCCTTTGTGCAACAGACAAATCTACACCGTTTCGCGACCGGAAAGTAACTGGAGGGCTTTCTTTCGTATTGTGTAGCATGGGAGTGAAGGGCTAGTGGAAAATATCGATCCTTGCTTAGTGGTGCTTCGCTAGTGTGTTACGAAGGCCAGGGTTTTCACGGCCAGACGGTTGGGGTATGAATTTATTGTGGGGCTTCATCGCCATTACGGCTGGCATGTGTGGAGCGTACGCGTGCTGTCAGTTGGATTTTTTTGTTGAGAATGTTTCCCGCGTCGGTGGTTTGTACACTCGCGGGATCACATATTCAAGATACGGAATCTAACCGGGAAAATGCAGTGACAAAAAGTGGTTGTGTAGGGACGCCTAGGCGAGTGAAACGTCGCTTGTGGATGGGATGCTGTGATTGGTCATCAGGGATTTTGTGAGGTTAGGTTTCTCTCGGCTGGAGCTCCGCTTGTGTAACAGGAAAGAGTGTAACACTGCAAAGGAGAAGAAGATTTGCTACTAAAATGCAAATAGGAAATATTTGTGCAGAACCGCTCCCTAATCCGATTTTCCACTAGTGGACAGGATTTATCCATCATAAATTTAGCAAAACAAAAGCGGAAAGACTGACTTTAAAAAGCGAGAACATTAGTAGTAGCCATTGGCGGCGTAATTAAGCCTAATAGAAGCTGGACGGTTCTTCCATCGACAGGATAACTAGGCTGTTTGCAAACTAGGTTCATAAACTACACGTTTTACCCATTTTGGACAAACTTCACCTTTTGCCAAATTCATGACATGTTTGACAGCGTTGTACACAACGCACACAAGCCCATACGCGCGCACACTGTTTCCGTCATTCAGTCAGTGCACAAAACGCAAACAAATATGCAGATGGAATTGTGTTCAGCAGTCAGTTTTGCGGAACATCGAAAGAGAGACCCTACTGTCCCGGCGAAAGATGCGGATCGAAACTTCGCATCCAACGAATGTCGTTGGGCGCAGCTTGCGGCCAACTGTTCCCATTGACCAGTCCCTTTCTGCTGTGCAAAGCATCTTTGCTTGCTGAGTGTTTTTGAGTGCTGCACACGTCGCGTTCCCGATCATTGATATCTATGTTTGCCCGGTTCTTTCTCTTTCCAGACGATAGCACTCGAAGATGCTACCATACTGTGGACGGAATCCGAGGCAGTTCGTGCCGCCGGCGCTAAACCGAGTTTTGTCCTCGATGGAACAGTATGTGCAGTCGGTGCTGCACGATAGCTACGCGTACGGGCCCGAAACTAAGTGCAATTCCTTTAACGTTATCGGCCGGCCACACAATTACACCGCGTACCGCGACGATTTGCACACGTACATGTTGGTAAGATGTTGCTTTTCCTTTACGTCCACTTCGCCCCGAAAGCACGCGATCTTAACCATTTTGCATTTTCCGTTCCCAGAACCCACATAACTCGTACGGGCGTTGGGAAAGAACCGCGCCGTCCTACATGCCCGAGTTCGGCTTGGCAAACTTCTCGGCCGAAGACTATCCGCCGGTGGACGAGCTACTCGTCGTAAGCTACGAGCGGGCCGTCTATCCCACCAGCATCGCGGTGTACGAATCGCACTACACGAGCGCGATTGTGCGCATCTGGGCGTTCACCACGAGTAAATTGTGGCACCTGCTGTGGGATCGCTCCTCGGACGGTAACGTTCAGCGCTTGGGTAACGACCGCGGCAACATCTTTTGGCCAACCATACGCCCCCTGCAGCAGCTAACGTGCGTACTGGCATTGGAATTCAATGTGCGCGACCTTACCGACGCATATGGGATCGATGGAATAATGCTGGTCGGTGAGTTCGACCCGTCTAAGGGTGGAGACCGCGTGGTGCTACCGATCGGTTGGGGGAATCTCGTGGAGGACCCTTCCCCCCAGCTGGTTCCGACCAAGCAACCGGCCCCGATCGTCTCGGGTGCGACCACCATCATGGACCTGCCGTACGAAATGCTGATCCATATCTTTTCCTTCCTGGATTTACCTTCCCTACGCAACGTGTCGCGCGTGTCTGACGTGTTCGATGGGATCGCGTCGGATAGCAGACTCTACCGTCAGGTGAACATGCAGCCGTGCTGGATGCAGTTCGATCGTCACTGGCTGGAATGGTTGACCGAACGGTGCACCAATATACGGAAGCTGGATCTTTCGTGGTGCGGTCTGTTCGGAATGTTCCACGAACGCGATCTGGACAGGTGAGTCTAGGGAGGGACACCTGGGTTGCGCTTTTTGGTAGTTTCACTCATGTTTTGCCTTTCACCGTACAGACTGCTTCAACGAAATGGCCAAACGCTGACCCACCTTCGGCTGAACGCGATCGGGTGTGCCAGCACCTTGCTGATGCTGCTAAAACGCTGCACGTCCCTGGTTGAGCTGTGCGTGCGAAGCACGATGATCATATGTCCGTCGTCGTTCGACACACTGCAAGGCGTCACGCACCTGCAGAAGCTTGATCTGGCCAATACGCGCGTTACGACCTTTTTGTTGGTCGAGATACTGAAGCAATCGCCGAACCTGCTGCACCTGAACGTTGCCAGCTGCGCTCAACTGAACGCCGGCGCGATCGCGACAATTCTCCGCAAACACAACCGGAAGCTAGTCAGTTTGATCATGTGGAAAATGTGCATACATCATACAGATGAGCTGCTGGAGCTGCGTGGATGTAGCCAGTTGCAGGAGCTGAATTTAGGCTATTTGGAATGTTATGGGGCGACTTACCATTCGGTTGGCGAGATTCTGGCGGACATGCCCGACATGCGCCGGCTCGTGGTACCGGTATATCCCTTGCTCTACAGTGATGACCTGCGTGCAATTGCGCGTTGCTGCCCGCTTTTGGAGTACCTTGACTCCAGCAGCTGCAGCATGGTGTCGAGCGAGGGAATTCAGGAAGTACTTGCCAGCTGCAAGGCACTTCGCTTTTTGGATATTAGCTTCTGCGATGTTTCGCGCCACCAGATCGATGGATGGGTAGCAGATTACCCGTTGGTGGAACTGCACGCTGCAAGCTAGGCTGCAATCTGGATGTTGTAGTTCCAGTTGAGCATAAGTAACTAGATTCAATAGCAATATAAATTCCTTATTTATGAGCTTGTAACCTGTTAATAATTAGAAAAATAAAGATATACTCTTTAAAAATCCACGCCTTTATTTTAGCGCCATGAAAGAAACTTTAATCATAAACGTTAAAAATATTGTATTTTAAAATATATATTTAAACATTTTAAACTTCAACGTAAAAACTCGAACCCGCGGTCACAGCTGTGCACTTGCGCATCGCGCGATACAGCGATACCTATCAGCCGATGGCTGAAGTACAACCGCCGTGCGTAACGCACATAACGCTTGTGTGCGTTCCACCGCTAATTTACAGTGATGAATTTATTTTTAAAAACATTCATTTTTTTAGCTTAGTAAATTTAAGAAAATAATAAGAGATGTATAGGTGCACTTGTTTATGGACGTTTTTTCATAGTAGCCTGATAAAAATGATAGAAAAAATGCGCTACGATAACACCCCCGACGTTGCTCATTTCTCAAACTCCAGGACAATGTCTGGAATATCACTTCAGTTTGCGTTTGGCTCCCGTAGGCTTTCCCGGCCCGTTGTCAGTCTTATCTCAGAGATATCACTCAGTCCTAAAAATAAAATATTAAGGCTCAGAGCATACTCCGATATAACGCTGGCCCTAGCCAATCGAATCTTGAACCTATTCCAGTGTAGTAACCGACAATGGACCTACTTTATTATGCTCGTACATGCAACCATAGCCCAATCGCACTTTATCGCACTTTGTTCACGTTCTCGCTATACGCTATGCGATGGGTGCATAAAGTTTCAAACACATATTTGAAAAGTTTGTTGTAGGAGGAAATTAAGAAGCTGGATTTTTGACGAGGATTACAAAAGATTTTACCGGTTCGGCATATGAAATGGCTGTCTGAGGTAACATAAACGCAAGTTCAGTTGCCCTGGAATCGCCTTTGTTTGCAGATAGAAACGTAGCATATATGGCTTGAAGCAATCCGCCAGATGCTGGAACCAACAACTACAGGCTGTACTGCTACGTCTGGGTTTCAAGCAAAGTGAATCGGACCAATGCTTGTACGTCAAGACAAACGACGGAGTGAGTATCTATCGTAGGGAGCAGCATTGTGGAGGAGATTGATCGTGTGAGGGATGCACTGATGCGTGAATTTGTCATCACGGACTAGGAAGTACCTAGTTTGTTCCTGGCTATGTAAATACAACATCTCAACGTGGTACAACATCGGAATACGTGGCTCTCGAAGAAGCATGTCAGGAAGATGTCTGGCTGAGGAAGCTACTGCAAGAACTTGGAGAGAAAGTAGAAGGTGCAACTACTATCCTGGAAGACAACCAATCCTGCATAAAGTTTGATTACTCCGAACGAACTTCACGGCGTGCTAAACACGTGGAAACAAAGGAAAGATACATCAAGGAGCTTTGCAACAAAGGAGTGTTGCAACTATGCTACTGTTCTACGGAACTTATGGTGGCTGATATTCTTACCAAGCCACTGGGAACAACTAAGTTCAACATGTTTTCCGGTCTTTTGGGTCTGTCGAATCATCGATGCGGATACAATCTAGGAGGAGTGTTGAATCGTACCGCATTAACGTCTATCAGCCTTTGCGTTGTTACGAGTTGACCAAGTTGCCAATGTTGCGCCTCAGCCTATTGTTCTCTTCTACCTTTTACACTCTCGCTCTTTCAACTACGCTCTGTGAAGAACAATTCGAATTATCCTCTGAATAAAATTGAGCTTCTGAATTGTTTAAACACTGCTTTCATATTTCTTGTTATTGTTCGAGTACATCCTAAAACCCAACACTTCTATCTTCAAAACGATGAAACGCGCTGCGCTCGAGATATTCGTCCGTATCGATTCGTCAAAAATAAAAGAAAAAAAGACGCTTTGGGCTATGGAACGGTGCGAAACAAATATGGAACTCCCTCAAGTTCAAGAGCGTGCAGCGCCCTGGTCGTCACTTGCGTCGTGATTCGTCTTCCCTGCTGGCCGTTGCGTCTAATGCGTCGTAAAACTCCAAAGGCGATATGCCTCATCACGGCGGACCAACCTTCTCCCGACGTCCCGCTGCTCAGAGTCACGCCTTGTGATCGATCGCTGCTCCTAAAGCAAGGGTACGGTTGTGCGCGGCGCCCAAGTACGGTAGAGCTCGCCACGTTGCTGCCCATTCCAATGGGCATTCCCGCGATGGGTGGTCAGCGTCTGCCATCCGCGCCCGCGTACGCGATCTATCATCGTGCTGGGCCCGTGGCGTGCCAGCGGACGTGAGAAGTAACATCACGCAAGCTGTCAGAACGGTTGCGCTCGTAGGCAAGATCAAAAGGGTCACCCGTGTGCAGCAATGCGATGCCACCAGGAAACCGCGAAATCTAGCCAGAGGAACGACGAAACGAGTGTAGGAGAAAAGGCTTAAAGGCATCATCCGTGGCGCACCCGCTAAGCTACGAGACGGGAAGACCCAGAAGAAGACGAAGCGAACCATTGCCGACATTCCGACGCTCGGTGGATGGTCGGACAAAAATTCTGCCTTTGCTCTGTTGTGCTCTGTTGAAAACGAAAATCATAACCTTTTGGTGTTGCCTTTCGGGTATCGCCATGGGCCGAGAATTCGCGATCCTGTTCGGAACGAATCAAATCCCGTGCCCATGGTGGTGTGTGATCTTCTTCCACCAAAAGTCCTAATCTTGAGCCTCTGATCCGGACGCCCACGGCCAACGCACGTTGCAAATCTGGTTCGTGAAGTCATCCATATTCGGCCCTGACGCCACCGAACGGAGGCTCTGAGGCGGTAGAGTTTCCTGGAAACTGTGAATGACCGGGGATGGCCGTGTTCCGTATCGTAACACATTCTTCCGCACGCAGAGCTCGGGAATATCCTTTCTATATCCTCGGGAATAGCTGCTGTGAAGGCGTAAGGTAGGCAGGTATGGGAGCGGCACGGCACGATCTAACGCCAAACTGTCTGGTGCGGTGACGGGAAATAGAGACCTAGAGCAGCCTAGTAGCCTTGTAGCAAGCCTAGATGATGACAGTGAACCCGCCCGAAACATCATCAGGATTCGAGCGGGAGGGAGTAGTTTCCGAGAAACCTAATAAAATCATAACAATTATAAAACGCTTTATTCCCCGACGCCGACACTGCTGGGTTGCCCAGCGTGCATCAAAGACAAAAGCCAGAAGAGAACCCCCTCAGTGGGACTCCTTCACCCGGTGGGCTATCTCTTTCTCTCTCTCTCACACTCCTCACCCGCCGGGTCGAAGGTGTGAAATGTACATTTTATTTCCGCACCCATCGCCGTCCTGCCGTCCCTCGCCGGGCATTCCTGCACGAGCTGGTCGCGTCCCGTCCGAAACCGGGTGTTCGGGGGTTTTGGATTAATCATTCATCTTCCCGCTGACGCAGGCCCATCGCTTTGTGGGAAGAAAGGGCGGGAGGGAACCCCCCGTCGGCAGGCACAATCGTCATCTTCGATCTTTTTCTCTCCCTCTCTCTTTCTCTTCCTTCTTTTTTCGTAGTACCTCCGCTCTATTGCCGGGTAGCGAAGAGCAACTCAAAAGGGAACGGGCCGCAACAGCACAAACGGACGGAAAGCACGGGCGACCCCGACCCGTTCTCTGCAACAGTAAAAACGGTTCAAGAATTTCCGCACCACCCGGACGAAGCTCCAGGGGGCCTTCCGAGCTCTCTTCCCTTCTTGCGTTGAGCTGCAGCGAACGACGCGAAACGGATGGACGAATTCCGACGAATTCCTCGCGTCCTCGCATTTCAATGAAGTGGTACAGAAAGGTAAGGAGGAGGGGGGTGGGAGTGGTGGTTGATAAAAGGGGAGCTGAGGTTTGAGAATAAAATGAATTCGGTATATCCGGCCGTCGCCCGGACAGCACGTCCGCCCCGGCATCGGAATGCCGGGAGCCGTATGGGTTTTCTGGGGATTCTTCCACTTCTGGGGAAGGTTACGCCTTATGAGACGTTCGCTCGAAGTTCTCGTGGAGGGTTGCCCTTGATTGGGAAAAGATTAAACCGCGCAGTTTTCTCATGCCGCTCTTGAAAGAACTATACTACCCTCCCACCCCCTGAAAATGTTTCCCAATTGCAATATTAGTGCTAGTGGTGGGAAGACTCTACCACACTTTCACTTTCCTGAAGCGTCGTCCAGGGCGAAACGGTGGACATCGGGAGACGGTCTAGATGCGTTCAGATCACCAATTGCCAGCCGATACGTAGCTGGAAGCTTTACATAAACTAGAATTGCAGACGTCTTTCTCCAGCAAAACATCTGCCTCCGGGCGATGCCACTACCTGCAGGAATAAGCTGCCGCCCGCCCTCTAATGTGCTCTGATGCTCGCAATAATGTGACAGATTATCCCATTTTAAGCTAGAGCTCGGTAGGGATGGGCTGGGTGCGGTAAGGGGAAAGCATGAACACAGGAACAGGACAAATCAGACGCACCGAAAGCATGCAGCAGCAAGCAACAACAACAACAAAAAAGAAAGAAAAGGAACGCTGGAGCACACACAAACCCTTCACGGGCGTCGAACAAAAGGCATCCGCCAGTAGCCAGGGAAGCCATTCCGGTACCCAGAGGGACATCAAAAGCCGAAGAAGAGGAGAAGGATGGGCGAGAGCGAAACGGTCCGAAACCTCTGGCAGACGTGAAGGAACGAAATCCAATTCCAAGAACGGCCGCGGCAGCAAAATTCCGTGCGCCCACAATGGCACGGCACGGTCGTTCGTCCTCCGAAGCGGAAGACGTTAGGGTATGGAAGGTGTGGCGGTGATGGCGCATTGCTACACTGCGTCCGAAGGTCGAATAATGCCGAAAGGTACCCACCGGGAAAGGAATGCGGCGCAAAAGGGTCAGATCGGGAGATAGTGTTGGCCTTCCCTTCCTTCTCTCGCTCTTCCTCTCCCTCTTTCCTCCTTCTTCTACTTCTCCTTCAACACCTCAGCGACTGCTGCAGCGCCTCTAGTTGGCCGTGCGTTTGCGTGCTTTCTTTGTGCGCGGGATGCAAGACTGGAATGGAAAGCTTAACGCGGCGTTAGATGGAAGCGCAGGGCAGGGTTCCGGGCTGTAGCGGCCCTGATCAAGGGATCAAGGGAATTGGTGAGCTGTAGGTGTTGGGATGAATGGAGGGCAGCTGTGTTGTACGCACGTTAGGAAGCAACTGGCAACGCGAGCGCCGGGAGTCTTCCTGTCTTCTAGGTCTTGGGCAGGACCTCAGCACGCAGGACTTATACCTCATATCATCCCTCCCTCTCTCTCTCTCTCTCTCCTTCTCTCTCTCTCTCTCACACACACACACTCTCCCAATACAAGATGTACAAGGGCAATCCAGACAATGGGCCCGTCAGAATTCCCCAACCTTTTCAGAATAGCCCATTCGAAGCCTCCTCCACAAGAATGACATGGGGAGAAGATATGGGCAGCAGAGGAATTATGGAACGGGGGAGCAAGTGTGCCACCTAAAGCAACTAAATCTACAGGTTAACAAAAGCTGTTACTCAAACTTTAATCTTACTTAACAACAAATTAATAAGCTCTAAAAACAGATTTCCTTACCTTTCGGTATCAATAACATAATCATATAAACAGATAACTTTCAAATGCGTGTAGCGATTGCCTTCACATCAAACAAAGTTTTTGACCGATGCGGTATACTTTCTACCAGTTTAAAATTTTCACAAAAACAATAATTAAATCTATTAAAGCTACATTAAGTTTGACCTTTTTCAGCAACAATACTGCCTCAGACATGTCTGCAGAATATCAGTGCAATTTTTTATGTGTTTTATATTGAAAGTTTGCCAAAAACTTTAATTATTTTTCATTAGTCAATTGATGCGTCAAATTAGTACGATTTTCCCAGGGAGCTGTAAAATCTCCTAAGACGCATACATCCGATTCCGTGTAGATCGGAGAACCTGGAACATGGAAATCCTTGGATGAACCTTATAAACCCCTCATGACGTTTTCTGTGTAATTTTATGGATCTCCCAGATTTTTAAGTGATAGTGTCTGATTTTTTTTACTATCGACGAGAAGCCTTATCATCAAGTAACATAGTTCTACGACATGTCAATCAGGCAGGTTAATCTCCAAGTTCCAATCTGTTATGTACGTTGGCGGAACTTTTCTATGCATTCTTAAAGGCTTCTTGTGAGGCAATCCTGTAGCTTTGCAGAGTAATATTTTGTTTTTAAAATTGAGTTTCGACTACAGCTTGCAACGAGTTTGACACCACTGCCTGAGTGTGCCTGAATCACTAGGTTAGTTAATTGTTAGTTTATTTAAAATAAAAATGCAAGGTGCCTCTTTTGCCTCCATTTTCGCTACACTCCTCTTGACTGCTTTGCCGTTCCTCTCTTCTGCTCCAACGCGAGCTCCAGCTTCTCCAATCACGACAGGGCGGTACACAAAACGAAACGAAGAAATTCTTTACCACGCTGCTCGCTTCGCCATACCTTCCCCCACAAACCTCGTTTGGTTTAAGGGTGGATAGTTATCGTTTGGAGCGCGCTTTTCGCACTTCTTGTTACGAGCAGCGCGCGGCTTTCCATGAAACCTTCCATTATTGCCACCATACTCGCCACCCTCCGCACCGGTCGCATGCGTGTGTGTTTGAATCCGTGTTTCACAAGCAAACTAACAAGTCACGCCGCTGAACCACGCCATCGTATCTTCGGCTGGGCGGCTGACCCCGGCAGCAAATCGGAGGCTCACGCGCTCTCGGCTCGTTTCGCCCACCAACGGCCGAAGATGTACGCCCCCGGGGGCGCGAGATCGACACCTAGGCGTACCCAATTAAGCTGTTGGACGTAAATGACAGTTCTTTACCGGATCATTACCTGTACCGTTCCTGCGGTCCTCCACTCCTCTTGGGGCGTTCACCGCTTTGCCCAGCTAGCGGATGCAGTTTGCAGAGGCATCTGAAGAGAGGCTTCCTTCCAGCGTGTTGACTTCACGGACCGCTGCCATCGGTGGGGGCCTGCTCTTGTTTGTGGTTTGAAGTCATTTGGAGAGGTAATGTTAACCAAACAGACGTCAGCCGCGGGCGAGTGCGTCCGTACGACGCAGAGCAGCATCGGAGAAGCAGCGACTGTTCCGAAACCAAGCTCCAGCACAAACAGTGCATAATGAGGTGTACCACCTACGCGGCAGTATATGGGCAGTTTGGGGCCTGCTGAGCCAGCTAAAACAAAACACTTCTGACTGCACACGGTCTCGAACCAAACGGACGGTCCATTACGGGGAAAAGTCTTGGGCCTTTCCAATCCATGTTTGTCTTGCGCAGAAGGTCGAGACGCGCGACGCTTCCGAAAGCTTCGGTGAGGTAACGCTCATTTCCATTTTCAGCCGGGCGGATGGACCGCCACCGTCACCGGCGTTGTGTTTGTTGTGTCCTGCGTTTCCTGCCGTATTCGGGTATGTGTGTGTCGACATCCCAGAACCGGGTGCTACTGCCGACCGGGAAGCGAGAAGTGCGAGAGGGAAGCAGGCTTCTCTTAAGTAGCCGGCATGCCGCAGGCTCATTAATATAGGCCCTGCGCTCACCTCTGGTTGCGTTTCAGGGCCGTAGTTTTGTGACGACACACTTCCCCTTTTAAATGGCGGAACCGGGAACCGTTGGGAGGGCAGGGGCGGTGGCGGGTGTGAATCCCATTACTACACTCCGTTAATCAGGCCTTCACAACCACCGCACGGTGGGCTATTGGGCGGATCTTGGATGAAAAAAACAAAAACAAAAATATTAGTCTTCGTTCAGATTTTAGCCGTAAAAGCCGGGAGTAGAATGAAATATAAACTATTTTCAAATATTTATTCAAGAATGAGGATGTTTTTAATGGATTTACTAATTATATCAAAACTACATGAAAATTCATACAAATACGTTAGAGTACGAGTTTAAGGATCTGTTTACTGCATATGTCATGTGCAAGTTTATTTAAAAAAAAAATTTGTGAACATAATAATTCAAATAAATTATATTGTTTATTTTTCCTTATTTTTATGGAGACTTTGATCCGTCAGACTAACATTAACTTATACATTAAATTGTAAAGGAATATTATGTTGAGTTTAATTTTTTATATCAACTGCTTTGATGTGGTAGTATACTTATCCGTTATAATATGTGTTTTTTTTTATTCTACGTTAACAGCTTTTTGTAGTATTGCTATTGTTATACTGTTTAGAATTCGATGTAATTCGGCCTGGCAGTTCCACCGTAAAAGATTCGAAATTCTAAAAAATGTTTTGAATTTTGAATCATCATCATGTTCGGATCCTACAAAAACCTTTAAATAGCTCTGGCTAATCCAAATGAAGTAATCAGAATTCTGATCAGTAATATTGATTTTCAAGAATAAGTCTAATGTCCGCCCGTCGCGCCGAGCTGGACCACAGTGCCACCGTGCCGGTACGATGGATTAAGCAGGTAAGATTGATGATTTAAATACACCCTTTTGCCCAATCCAATAACCCTCACGTTGAGGTGTGTGCGTGTGTGTCATGGCACTTGTTGGTTTTAACACTTTGTACTTCTTTGTGACTGCGGAGAGTTAGCTTCCCTTATATATTTTTTCGTCTTGCTTCTAAAATTAGAAGCCGACAGGCTCCGGAGGAAGCGTCCGTTACAGATCGAGGCACAAGGTCGAGTCGCGGTACGGAGCGAGATTAAGCGATGGTTATCTTGCGCGATGGAATCTTACGCTTGGAAGGCGGATGGAAGCGGTGGAATCGAAAGAATCAGCAGAACGAAGCACGAAGCGTTCTTTACGGCAAATGTGTATCTTGCCGCATTTGGGCTGCTGACGCACGAAGGAACGGGTAGGCAGTTAAAAGCAATCGTATGTTACCCTGTTGGTATGATGGAAGCCTTCAGGAAGATCGCGGGATCGCGTAAGGATTTAAGTGTGAAAGACGAAACGGCGATAAAGGACTCAGCCCTGCCGAACAATGGCGCAGTCCTTCTCCTTCTCTACCTGCGGCCAGGAGCAAACGCAACGCTGAATTGGCATAAAATGAATTCATAAATAAATAAATATATAAATAAATTAATGAATAAACAAACGATCGCACACCACACACAAACACACACCCGCTTATGACACCCCCAGTCGGGACCGAGGGAGGGAGGGCGCGATCCTGCGCAGTTATCCCGAGGCTACGATCAATTATTTACAATTAGGCACCGGCGAGGCGAGATGCGACCATAGCTACAGCATTTCTCGGGCATCGTCTTAGCTCGGACGTTTTTTTTTAGCTCCACCGCGCGCAATACGGAAGGGCGACCACCCTTGAAGGCGTTCGGAAATCTGAAGCCCGTGAGCGCCACCAACATCAGTGTGAAAAGTGGTGGCGAAGCGAAGGGAGGGGGAGAAGGGGGGGGGGGGTTTAAATTTTATCGTTCCTCACCTGATCGTTATCACCGACGCGGGAAGGCGTCGGAAATTTATTACACCGTACGGGCACCGGATCGCACTCGCTGGATCGGGCCCGGCCGCGCGGCTGAAGGAAGACCGGAAAGCGGCCGCTCCAGGCGGCGGTGACAGAGCGTCGGCAGCGAACGAATGACGCCGGTGTGAGAACCGTGCGGGCAAAAATAAATAACCGCCGCACGCGTTCGTCGCTTCCCGGCGTCTCAAATCCAACGGAATCCGTTTTCAGGTTGGTGAGTGTTTTTCGGGTTTCGGCTTTTTCGTAGCTTTTCGTCGCACACGACAAGCTAGATGAGTGAGGAAGGTGGTGGAGGGAGGGGGGGAGGAGGAGTTTGGGAGTGCGTGGAATGAGACACGCTCTATCGGCTAACCGTTACGAAGGACTGTTGAGAGTGAAGAACCTCCCTTGTAGGCCAAGAGTCCTGAGCTCCCAACAGAGAAACATCAAAATTAAAGACTATCAAATCAAAAACAACAGCTTCAGAAGATCCAGATGCTGCAGAGCTTCCAGAAGTTGCCAAGGGTGCTGAGCTTTGAAAAAAGTAAAATCAAAACCAGAGACTATCAAATTCAAGACAATATCTTCAGAATATCCTCAGAAGATACGGATGCGAGCTTCCAGCAGACTTCCAGATTCTTCTCTTTACGATCGGAAACAGCTCGTTGGATTGTTTTTGGACAGATGCAGGATAAATACTAGGTTCCAGACATTGTGCTTGAATCAGTTTAGGTACGCTCTTTATTTTCTGTGTTCACCTAGTCGGTTCAGTAAGAATTAGTTCCAGTATCGGGATAGGCTCTGCAAAAGATTGAACAGCCTTAGTTTGATTGAAGAACATCAGCCTGCTGATCAGGTATTCCAGGTATTCCAATAGCTCTTCCCAACAAATGTAGAATGCCATCACTGCGAACGTGCGCGTCCAAGTTCTTTCCAATTTTCAAGCAATTCCTCCAAAACACATCAACTTCTTCCTTCACCTTCACTTACTCAGAACAGAGCTGCAATAGTGCACCGGAAACACCACAACCAAAACGATCCGTCCAATCAAACCCTTCTTTATTAACTTCTTCCGATAGCGATGAGCCAAGCCGCACGCACGGCACGATCGTGCCCCGTCCCAAAAGGCGGTGTGCCGTGCCAGAAATTGGAGAGATTTCCAGCGTTGCGCTTCAATGCGCCGCTTCACCCGCTTCTTACGGGGCGGAAACTCAATGCGGCGCGCATCGTATCCAATAACTCAAACGATCTGCTGTGTACACAACGGGGCGGAATCAGATACGTTCCTGATAAATGCGTAGTTCACATCGTGGGGGGTTGGGGAGGAAAAAAAGCCGTCGGCAACTCCAAAACCGACAACTCCAACTAGTGCGCCCACTGGACCTGGGCTGGAGGCGGCGTTCCACGATGTGCTACAAGTGCTGACCGGCTGCGGTGTGCGATGGGTTTGTGGGGCTTCCTGGGAGAAGCAGCCCAGGACAGGCAGCTCCCTGCGCCACTGTATCCGGAGTCGTTGAGTAAGCACAGTTGGAGGTGTTTCCGTAGATCGGAATATACGATCCCCGATAGTCGGGCCAATAAGTTCCGTGCGCGGTGTGTAATTGAACGAATGCGCTCGTCCACCGGGACGTTGGCCGGTGGCGTCGGTAAACACGGGGTCCGGTGCGGTGCAGCGAAATCGTTGGAAGTAACCGCAAACAAACAGCAGTTATCTAATCGCGGCAGTAATAGACGACATCGTCCGGACAGGACAGTTTGAGCAGCCGCGATTTGTGACGGATTCGCCGTAGAACAGCTCCCCAAGACTTTCCGATCCGATAGGTTTACGTTGCGAGTCCCTTGCGTCCAATTCCGGCGGGCCAAAGGCTACTTTTGTTTGTTCTTCTGCCGTCCTACATTCCGCTACCTCGATCTCGGTCGGCAGCAACAGGAAACATAAATCTATCTCACTGCTCGGCCATCTCCTGTACCGCCCGTCCCGGGCGGCACGTCCTGACTCCCTGCTCGCATCCCGCTTCCCAAGAAACTGTAAGTCACCCGCGCGCCCAACAGTCTGGCGCGACTTTGCGCTCACACATTCCCGGGCCACTTCCGCCGGGCTCGGGCGTGGTCATTAATCTTGGACCGGTCCCGGGGTCGTCAGATTACCATCGCATCGGGTCCGTCCGATTGGCCGATGGTGAGATTTGCACCAGTTCCCAGGAAAGCGCACACCGAAATCCCTACAAGCAGGAGCCGCCACCCCTGGTCCGAAGGCGTGGGTCATGTTTGCACTGGAACTGTATGCTTGTGACGGTATATGTGTGTGTGTGTGTGTGTGTGTGTGTGTGAATCTCTTCCCAAGGGTGCGTGTACTTGGGCCGGGTCCGCGAGGACTCACGTTTCAAGACGTGCCTCTCGGAAGAAATGTGAAGCCAGGTTTTTTGTTGCACCGCCATTCATGGGCCCCGTTGCGTTGTTGCTAAACGTGACATGTGTTTTCCTCTACGCTTTCTCCCTTTCTCTCCCTCCCCCCCCTCTCTCTCTCTCTTGTTTTTATGGTGTTTTCTTTCTTAATTGCAAGTCGCAAACACACTCACACCGAACGCGTGGTGCCCTCCAGCGAGGTCCTCTACGAGCTTCAGCAAAGCTGTCGTGGCCCGGTTGTGTACACTTCGCAGGTTAAATTAACCTTGTCCAAGCATCCCGAGCGAAAAAACAGGAGAAGAAAAAAAAGGTGGCAACCCGAAACCGTTTATCGGATCCGCAACCTTTCCTGCCCTGTTTCCGAGGGGTAGTAATAACAATATTTGTAAAAGCGGTGGAAGACCCGGCCAGAGCGGTTCCTGCCCGTCTGCGCAGGTCAATGGCGAATGGGACCTCAAGGTAGGAAGGACACTGGGACTGGCAGGCTGAAACCGTCCGTTTCCATTCAGCTGTGAGGTGCCCGCCTTATCGGCAGGACGCAGCAAATTGGTTGCGGGTGGCTCTTTCGAGACGTGATGTGATTTTCGTAGGAGCGTCAAATCGGTGTGAATGGTTTCATTGATGCCCGGGGGATGTGACTGGGCAAAGTAAACTGGAAGCGTTGTCTGGTAGAGCCTAGAAGAACAGGGAGAAAGAGAGAGAGAGAGAGGGAGAGAGAGAGAGAGGGAGAGAGAGAGAGAGAGAGAAAGATAGCTCAGGTTTTCATTCAAAAAGGATGCACTGTACACAACAAGAGGACGCCTGGTTACCTGGTTCGGCCTCAGGGTTGTAACCACTTTCTACATTCTGTACAAGCTTCCTTGCGGGACTCTAGTGTTCCGTTTTCTAAATTCGAGCCTTGATTTGATACTGCTCTCCGGCTGTCGGAGCGCCATCGGATGGATTGGAGGGATTTCGATATAGGCATCGGACCGTCTCGGCAACTCAATGGTTCAACAAATTTGCTGGCAATGATTTGATTTTGATATCCTTAAAGTTTAGCTCATCTACGGAATGGAAGAAGCATTTTTCACAAAGTAGCAATTTTGCAAAACTGATATGACATTATTCGAAGAAGTTTTGCTCTGGATCCTTCAAAGTTTTGTAGTCTATCACTTCTTCTGCTTAGCTAAATGATCCCCTAGGACGTGCCAACCTTTACGTATCAATATTTTATATTTTAGTAATATTTTATCATCACAATAAAATAAGAGTTGCGTTACACAAAATGCTCTAGTTCACTTGGTCAGTGTTCCAGTGCAGTTAAATGTTGACAACACTCGTTTAAAGATTGTAATGTTCCTTTTCAAAATCCGGCTCGAAGGACCAAATGTAGAAATTTCATTGATTTAGATCAGGGGAAATTTGTGACATTTGGCGGATCCGAAAAAATGCGCTTATATCGGTTGATTTTCTCTTTGCTTACGTGTATTCATTTGTTGGGTTGCAATTCATTCCATAATATGCGATTCTTATATTAATGCTATAATTATATCTATCCTTTCAGTTTATACTCTCTGGTTGAGATCTATCCTTAACATCTAGCATAATTAATAATTCCAATTCAAAACTCATAAAAACTTAAACAGGTTGATTAAAACTAAAAATTATATGGATTGAAATCTATGTGTCGTGGCAAACAATTATCAGCCACCCTTTGAGAGTAGAGAGGTGTCTTAGGTAGGCAGTTGTCCCTAAACGAAAAGTTGTATAAGAAAAAAAACAAACTAAGAATGTCAAGATTTCGTAATCTAACCAAAACAGGTTTTAATTCACTTTGTCGCTCAAAAAGCTTTGAAATTGAAGGACGCTTTGGTAAATGGAGATCACTAAACAAAACACAATATTATCCTGCCCTGTTCACCTGCAAAGCTTCCAGCCTTCCAGCACCGAATCTCTCCAGTCTAGAACGCTCCGCGCTAGACGGCAGTAAAATCAATCGGTCAAACCAATTAGACCTCAAATACCATTGCGCTCTGTACAGCCCCGGCAAGGGCACGCAGCGAAGCGGTGCCGCCGAAGGACGAACGAATAAAAACAAACCGCCAACAGCCTGCCAGCAACCTTTTTTCTGCACAGCCGGGCAATAAAACCGGCCGCTAGACGCAACCCGATCCGAATGACAAACGGTCCGTTTCGTTCGCGACATTTTGCAAACGTGCCGAGAATTTGACGGTTTGGTTTACTCGTTAGCCTGCTTTCAAACACACACTGCAAAACGGCATACTTTCTGCGAGCGAAGGGAAGCATGCCGCTCGCTGGGATCCGTCTGGGATCGTAAAATGTAAATATAAGAATGAACACTTTCTTAATGGTATTAATAAAACGGGGAGGTACTGGCGAGTGCTGAACGTGCTGCGTGCCGGGACCATTATTGCACTTTTATGCATCCAGTGCAACCTCGCCAGCCGTTTGCCCCACGCCGGCCTTGGACAACGGAAGGGAGTGGGGGGTGGGAGAGGGTATGGGGTGGTAGAAGTCCTTCCACCAGGCCCAGTCCTTAATGGTTCTCCCGCCAGCCGTTATGTCTCCCCGTTGCACTCCCGTGCGCTATAAAAACAGCGTCCGCACTACGATAATGATCGAAAACCTCCGAACGATATTTTATTGCCCGACGCCACCGCCGGCTGCTGCTGCCATAAACCCGGCGAACGCATGGCGGGCCCGATCGATTTATGCAATGGTTTTGTTGTTCCGTTTCGGCTTCCTGGTTTGTTTGGTTTGCTGCTTCATGCGCCATACTCCCGTGAACAACAAATAAAAAAACAAACAAACAGATGCATATTAAATTGACTAAGGCGAAAACAGTCCGCGCGCGCGCGCGAAAGTGAAGCATTTGTTTACTGCAGTTTAATTAAAAGGTTTATGGACGCGATTCTCCGCCCGCTCGCCATTCTTGCTGGTGGACTACTGATAGTGGTGGCCACTCGATCGGTCGTGCACCGTGCATCGGGGGCCTCCGGTTTTGGGGCGGTTTAATACGCATTAAAGCGGACTTAAAAAAGCATTCTTTTTTGCCATAAACTTTATGGCATTTATCAGGCGAAAAGTGTAGCTGCCAGTATCTAGACCGGTGACGCTTGCCGCGCGTTGCTAGATGTGCCCTCCCAGTGCATTGGGTTCTTTTCAACACTCTACCCCCTAACCCCTTCGCCACCCTTCGACCTCCCCTCCCCCCCTCCTGCCCTCCTACCAGATCCAAACCTTGACACGGATGGAGATAGGTTAACGTTTTACGATCTTCATTACTATTTAATTTATAGCTATTTAACGACCGTACACATACGTTTGCACTCAATCATCCCGGCAATTAGTTTACGAGATAATAATAAGCGTCTTACGAGCGAGCGGACAAGGGGGGAGAGAGGGAGGGGGATTTGCTGACCCATTAAATGAAGATATAAAACGGGGCGAAGGGAGAGGGAGGGAAGGGGTGGGGGGAAACTTGGATTGAGGAGAGGACTTGCAAAAATCTGCAACCCCCTTCCCAAACAGTGCAACAAAAAACAAACGAGAACGCGAGCTATTTACCCTCCGCGGGGTGTTTTTCTTTTGGGGCGGATGGCAGGGATGGAAGGGAATTGAAAATTTGGAAATATTAGGCTGGGTGATATTCAACTTCTTCCAGACGCTTGCCGTTGGGAGAAAATGTGCACTGCGAAAGAGAGTGCCAAAACGTCGCGAATGTTGAACGCGTTCGACGATCGGTTTTTGATCGTGCGAGGAACATTATTGTCATAAACAGGGGGTCCTGTGGGGGGCCTGCTATAATCATGCAATAATTAAAATTTAAGCAAACCGATCTTGGTGGACAGTGGAGCGCAACAAGCGCTTCAGATTGGGGTAAACAACGCACACCAAAACGAAGGCAAATGGGAAACAGATGGAAAAACCAGGCGTAGCAGCTAGCTCTTCCCAATGCAGGGCGGCTCTCTATGGCGATTTTATGGCTCAGTTTGATTCGATATCAATTTGTTTGTTTTGTTTTAAATGTTAGTAGTTTGCCATAGCCTGTATTGAAATGGAACTAAATTTCTTGTAAAAAGATTTGATACTTTGCTCTGCTCAACACATCGCTAAAACGATCAGGCAAACCCTGTACTATTTTAATTACATTTCTTTATTTGCTTTTGCATATGCTGCAAGGTATTTCGACCGACTAGAAAGCATCTAATCGAGCTCCTCGTTCTATTGTTTCACATTATAAATAGTCGTAAACGTAATCTCGTCGTAATTCGAAAAATTTCCCCGAGATGAGGGATTATGGCAACGGTGAATGAATTATGGCAAGACAGAAAAATAAAACACGATTAAGGATAATACGTGTCAGCGAGAACTAGTTAGTAATCTATTTAATAGATTTTGTGAGCTATCCATGCTGCAAACAAGTGTAATACAATTGCTCATTTCTCAATTTTTGCACATTATTTTAGTTTTTTTTTTCCTATTAGCTTGGCTCTTATAAACCAACATAATCTCCTCCAAGATTTGAACCTCTGACGTAACAGGTTGCGACAGTTGTACGGCTTGATGACTGTACCACGGACGCGGCTCGGTTTGGGTACGATACGAGCTCTCAAACATCGGCCGAGCAAAGTTTGAGCAAAACCAGAACCAGAATAGAAAGGAAAGTTGAAGCAAAAAAGTCAAAGAATGTAGCCAAAAGGTAGATAGCTGGTGGTAAAACAACTAAAGTTACGCAAAGCTTACAGTACTGGCCACGGTAATAACTGTCATTTGGGCGTACTAACAATACTTCATAAAATTGAAAATCATTTAGCAAATCATGAAGTCCATAAAGCGATTGAAGCTATTCAAGAACTACCCCCCTCCCCCCCTCCTACATGTCCTCCATACCATACTCCACACATAGCAAGCAAGCAAGCAAGCAATTATTTCCAGTAGCCGGGGAAAATTCATTAAGGCTAAACAAACTCCATAAAAAAGAAGCAATAAATGCAAACTGCCAACACGCTCTCTTCCTCTCGCCCGCCACCGACCTCCTCCCCTCCCCCCTCCCCTGCGCAACTGCAGGAGGGGCATAAATAATGTCTGTCAGCTTTATTGCATATCGGTTTGATGAGGCTGGCTGGGGGTGGGAGGGGCGAGCGGCGGGGATGTGCTGTCACACTGTTAGCGTTTTGATTTGCATTCGCGCCATAAAATAAATCGAGATGCGCATCGTAAAAGATGCACCTCGTAAAAGCATGCACCTCGTAAAATCATGCACTCTCGCCGCAAGGCTAGTTGCGCTAGGCTGTGCGTTGGCGATTAATGCTTTGCCAGTGTTTCGGTTGGTGCGAAACCTTTTTCGAAAAACAGTGCTCTAAACGAAATAGGTCTTTTAGGAGCGGGTGACTTTAACTAAATCCTGGCAAGGCCGTCGGGACTAATGACTGTTTGCTGACAATTTTTGATCAATACTCTATCATCCTCTATCTCCATTAGACGCTACGATGTTAATTTGGTACAAGTACTTTTTTTAATCGTCTTCAAATTGGAGCTGAAATACTAGAGAGAGAGTTTTTGCAGCTCGGCAAACTTTACTTACGCCAGATTGATTTTTAAAAATTCAAATTCTACAACTGCTTTAAAAATTCAAGGCCGTAAAATGCTATAATGAAATCCACTAAACCATATTTTCCATTCGTAATGGGGCTAAATCCTTGATTTCTCTTTTCAGATACCCTTCCCCTTCTTTCTGCCCTTTTGCTTCCACCCATATGTCCCTTGGAGAGACACACACATAAACACACCCTTTTGCATACACTTTTTCGGTGCCTCACTTTATCTGCTTCGCTTGTTTTGTTTTGTTTTTCATTTCCGTGTCACTCGCTACCCATTCACAAACGATAGCGATCGGTGAAAACGGGCATCAATCCATTTGTGAACCCTCCCCTCCCCCTCCCCCCTTCCTGACTCTGCCACGTGTGTTAGTTTCCTTCCTTCCTGAGCGCTTGCTTGGTGCGCCTCTGCCTCGCGCGCGATCCGGTGAGCAAATCCATAAATAAGTAAACGGGTCCGAACAATCGATCGATTTGAATTTTAAATCCCCCCCCCTCCCCCTCCCCCACAGCCCCTCCCAGCACAATCACGAATTTATATCCGACACCGCTCCGAGCTCCATCTCTCTCTCTCTGTGTGTCTTCCTCCTTGGCCGCCCACACGTCCACGCAACTCTGTGATCGATAAATGATTATTTTTGGAGGGGGAGGAGGGGGGGGGGGTTTGTGTAAAGATTTTGATAGAAAGTGTGCACATATCCGGTGCTCGGGTCTCCTTCCGGGAGCTTTATCCACGCGAAAAAGAAATGTGCTATAAATAATAGTGGGGCAGCCAACCCTTCCGTCCTGCTAGCGCCACCTCGCGGAATGCAGATGAAGCGTAGCCGTCGCGGTTTTCTTTGCCTTATGCTTCCCAAGGATTGGACTTTTCTCTAAAAACAAAAACAAAAACAAGAAGAAACCAATTGGTAAATGAGACAGAAACTGGCGCCTCGATAAAAACTCTCTTCTCCCTCCAACCCCCCCCCCCCTTCCCCAACCGGGCTGCCATCGTAATCCCTTACAATATCCTCTTTATAGTCGATGGCGCCCGTTCCGACCGTTTAAGTCGTTCCGATTGCAGTAACCCCACCAAAAAAACAAAAAGGAGGAGTACCGTATTATTTACGTTTGTTTACGGTCAGCTAATTTTATGATTTTTGAAATAAAAATTTTCATAATGACTCTTTGCCGAAATGCCGCCGGTTTGGTTCCAGAGCCACACCCACATACCCCTCCCCCAGCGACTCAAAGTGCGAGAAGACGCTGGTCGGAGACGCGCACGGTGCGAACAACAGCAGCAACAGCAAACGGGGCGAAAATACACAAAAAAAATAATAATAAAAACCAACCCAAAGCCGGTCATGAATTCGAATGAGAAACGCAAACGTGGAAACGGAACGGCAGCAGCAGCAGCAACACGGGGAAGGCAAAAAAAACGATGTTTTAAATGACTGCAAATAACGCAAAACGAAACGGAGAGGAATGAATAAAAAAAAAAACAGCACACGCAAACGAAACGGAGCCAACGAAATCAAACAGTTCCCGGACGGATTAACGGCAAGGCCCGGCACGGAGGGCTGCACGGACCGATCGGTTGAAATTCACACCGAAGCTGAAGAAAACTATAGGCAACATAGTAAATAAAAAAAAAAACAACCAAACGGCGAAACAAGAACGACGCACTGGAACCATAAAGATACAAATCTGGCCGGCACAAGATCGTGCAGCAGCAGCATTAGAAATGAAATGGAAAGCAAACGGCGCGACAGTAGAAAAGTAACAAGCAAGGAAACGAACGCTCGATTCAGACGATTTTCTGCTCCAGCACCTTTCCGGGCGAACCGGGCCCGTAATCGTACTCGGCGTAGCGGCATGGGCCCGTGTTATGTTGTAACTTTTTTCTCTCTCTCTCTCTTTCTCTCTCTCTCTCTCCTTCTGTCACTCTTTGGGGGCCACTTTTTTAAAAGCAAGATACCAAGACGAGTTTTTTTTTATTTAACTTTTTGGTCAGTTTAGTGGGGCCGTTACCGTTGACTAAACCTCAACAGCATGCCGCTCCGGCCTATACCGGTCTGTGACACACAATCCATCCATCTCCGCATTGCGGAATAGGTTTTGCGGTTGGGTGTGTACGGCCGTACTGGCACTGTGGAGCATTGGGTGCGGGTGGGACGGGGTTGCAGGGAAGCGGGCGAGCACCACCGAATTGGACCGAATGGAAAGGTATAGGTGCGTTATTTTAAGAACTCCTTTCCACGCCGCGTGGAAGCTTGACCGAAAAGGTTACATATGAAATCTATAAATTCCACACATACGAATGGCGGCGGCGTCCCACCACAGCGGCAGCACCACCGTTCTTTGTTAGGGCGGTCGTCGCTCCGGCTAGTCGTCGATTTGCTATCTGTAATGTGTTGGCGCCAGCTTATGGAGAATTTCGGCACTGTTTGGAGGGATAAGATCTAGACTTGTTGGGGTTTCTTGGGATCTTCAAGTTTTCGATTGAGTCAATTTAGAGTGAGGGGCGGAGGTAGTATGGAAGGAAAGTCCGGAGATTATAAACATTTACCACGACTACTTTGTTCCATGTGTGAGAACAAGAAGATTCACAGCGTCACGAGAAGCTTTTGCGATCGGTCATCAGATGGCATGGCTGCTGGCGTTCCATTGATAGATTGAGTCATTGACGACGATAAATCGTCAACGCACAGAAAGGGAAATTCCAGTTCGTCAATTTCCAACACGACACGAATGATTCATTTTAATTGTTGAATTGAACATGTTGGGATCTTGAGGAAGTTCCTAATGTGCAAAAGCCGTATCTAAAATAAATGTGGTTTAAAAGATTTGATAACATTACGCGTCAATTTGTATGTAATAGTCGTTGGGATAAACGCTCTTAATAAATTCAGAAAGGTAAGAAAACTCTGAAGAACCAATCCACCTATAGCTGTATAAACCATAACTATAACAACATTTTCCGAGGAGTTGTGTGTAGCACAACAGTTTCATCATTAACTTCAACATTCAGGCAATAATTATCAAAAGACCCTAGAACGTATGACGTTCTTTATGAGATAGACATTCAACTGTAGATTGTAGAATGCTAGAATCAATCACGGCAACCAGTCATCAAGGCTAATAGAATGCGGTAGATTTCCAGTTCGTCAATTGCCAACATTGGTGCATATGATTCATCTTTTTCAGTTCGCAAGAAATCAATTTTTGCCTATGACCAATTTGCTCTTAGGAATTGAATTGTATGTCCAGGCTTCTGGGACGAAGTTATACTGATATGGAAACTTTGGAGCCTTCGAGCAAACATTTTACGAGACATTCTTCGTAATACAAATGTTTCGCCATTACCTCAAAAGACATCTGAAAATTGGATAGGGTCCCCAAGAAATTAATATCAGTCTTCAAAGGGTTTAACGAGGGTGCTCTTGGTCCCTTGGGACATGTTCATGTTCTAGAAAGTAGATTATTCAAATATTATGATATTTAAAAGAAGATTCTAGGTACTGGATTTTACCGCAATAGTAAGGAAAAATCTCTCACCAACAGTGGTAATATCGTTCAACTGCACCTTCGTCATGAAAATGAGTTATCTTTGTTCTGGATCTGGAAGTCTGAGGATCCGCTGGAAGTTATCGCACAAAGCTTATCAAGTACAATCAACTCGAGAGACATGGCAGTTTATACAGCTTAGATGTTGATTTCTGGTTTGTTGCACTGGAAGCAGCACTCTTCCAACTGCAAGGTTCAGCGGAACCCGGGAGATACGATGCTGGATTGAATCGTGGGGAAGCTGTTGAAAAAATACCTAATCTTTATTTACGATGGATAAGACGTCATTTTCCCTAGACTTCCGGCAAGTCAAAGATAAGCCATCTCACCCGCTTACAACGGCTAGAAATCGCCCTAAATTCGCAGCAAAATATTTATGTCCTTGAGCAAGCCAACAGCCCCCGAGAGCTGTTAAACCTCCGTAATACTACAGCCAACAGCAAACACGCTTGCAGGTTTCCCGCGGCCTGCAAGATCCAAACCGATCCAGCCCGTCGGTGGCACAGAAGCCGCCAGACAATCGTCGTAACACCCCGCGCCCCCTTTCAGAGGTACGTGCTTATCTGCCGCGTGCGCGATAGAGTTGTCAGTTGACGTGCGAATCCGTGCTTGACAAATGGCATCCCCGGCGGTAGAACGCACGCGCCCAGGCGCAGCACTGGCAATGAGCGGCTCGTCACGATGTATCGCCCTTTGTCACGCTATCCCCGCTGGGCCGCGCTGGGATTTGCTCCCGCCAGCCAGGTTGTGAGATCAGCGCGTGCACGTTGTCGGAAGCGGGTGCGCGATCAGCGCACGGGAGGACCAGCCGTCGCTTTTATCGGACGGAATATTAATGTGCGGTATACATTTCGCGCAAATTAAAGATTAGAACATCGCACATCCCGATTGAATATTCACGAGAGTCGCGCACGGGGTGTTATCGGTGTGGAGCGGTGCTTTATCTTTTTGTTGCGCTTCACCCTTTACCCGGGAAATGGCGGATGTTCGGGAGCGGCGGTTTTGCATACCGTGCCACCGTGTAGGCAGAGGACGTTAAGGATTCCCCGTGCCAGAGGATTGGAGCAGTTATAGGATTACACCGGTGTCATAAACCACGTCCCGTCCTACCATTAGACGGACGTGAAGGCGACCGACGGCGACGAGCCGAGCTCAAGGTGGTCCGTATCTGCGATCGAGACGAGTGTTTCGCACAGATTGCCATGTGCGCCCGGTCCCGTGTGTCAAAGGGTGCGGAATGCAATGTTAATTACATTTTCGCTCCCCGCCTTTCGCCAGCGCGAACCATTGTTTTCAGCACATTCCAGACATCCAGCGTGCAGATGGCCCCTGTCGTCGCTGGGTGCAGCAGCAGCATAGGTAGGCAACAACAGACGCCGGCAGACAAAGTGTCGGACAGCGTACTTTCCCGTGAGCTTGGCCGTCTGTACGTTGCCAAGATAAACGATGGCAGAGAACGATGACTTTGACGTTTGCTGCGACGTTTCATTTTTCTGTAAGGATTTTAGGCAACAGTGGATATACAAAGTACTGGGAAGCTGCCCGTTCGGCCTCGCCCGGCTTGCGGTTTGTGCTACGCGCGTGCAAATTGGTAGTCCATGCCGCTCAAGAGGTCAAGAGGCGGCGCCGCTCCGAAGAAGGGGACGTGCGCAAGGCGACGCTCCAAATTCGTCTGCCGCCAAGCGCAATTTCATCGGGTGCCTGACTGGAGGGAGGGCAAAGGTGGGCACCGAACATTGGAGCGGTGTGTGCAGCTAAGTGGAATCGCATGTAGCTCCACGCACCATAAGTAGCGCCAATTGAGCGCGGCACCGAAATGGCGACCATCTGCCGAAGATGTCGAAGTGCAGAGCGTGTGCGCGCGCGCTCGCCCGCCATATTGTTTTTTGTTTCGTTCGGTTCATTGAGCCCCGTTCGGCCTCCTCCCTCCCCCACATGGCACGTACGCACACCGGAAGGGTAGGGACATCTCTAGGAGGGGAGGGGTGTAGTAGGGTGCACATCAGAGCTGGGTGCATCTGGGCCTCCTGTTGGCGCCGCTTACTGCGGCTCTACGCTACGCGAGAGCGTGGACCTTGGAGGAATGCTGTTTGCTTGGAAATGCATGCACTTGAAATTGATTGTTCCGGTGTTGCTGGTACCGTGTTAAGATGTGGCTCAAAATAGATCCACCCCTCCTTCATTCAACCCCTTTGCACAACCCTTCCTGCTCTCAAATATCACATTCCATCGGTCACGGGCCACGCAGTGCAGTCGCTAGCGAGCTCCAGCTTTAGCGATGATTTTAGCGTCTAATTGCTAATTTGAGCACACACGCACACGCACGCTGGGAAAACGTTGCTCCGAGGGTGTCGGTCAGGAGTGGCAAACACAAACTTACCACCACCACCCAGGTAACACTGGTCAGCTAATTCTGCGCATAACTTCTCAACCTAGCCAAAAATATAAAAATCGAGCCATGTGGCTGGTTTGCGGCTGTTTATGTTAAAATCGTACCACGGTTGCACTTTGTAGCTGATTTTATATATGCAGCTGCATTTTAACGAACTACGAAGCTGCTTAGCGAGCACATGATACAAGATGGAGCTTCGCGGCTGATTAGGACACTGTGCACAATTCACGATGGAACCGAAAGGCTGTTTAAGAGTTTGAACTGAGCTTTGTGGAACTCAAAAGCTGTGCTAGGCAGACAGTTCAGACGGTACATGTCAATTCTGTTTGCCGTTTTTCTGTCGCCACCAATCACCATATAAAAATATAATGTAGCGTTAAATTAAGAATAGTGTGGAGAGATGAAACAACCTAGGCTCTGGCCTATTATAATTTTGCAGCAACATTTGTCTCCTTTTATTGTCAAATCATTTTTATTGGATGACAAACAAATGGATGTTTATTTGTTGTTACAACGTTTTCAAATTATTTGCAATGTATATTTATGCCTAATAGTACGATATATCTAGAATCAAAAATAAAAATCTCAGTGCGTGTTCCTGCAATATTTTTAAAATCTCGGCCCGTTGTAAAATGATGCAAAAACTAGAAAAATATACCTGCTCGGTTTGACGGGTGTAAGCTGCTTTAGAGCTGCTTAACGGAATCAGAGCGATCGTGGATGCTGCTTATTAGATTGTTTGGTCGAATCTTATCAAATTTGGCCATTTGGGTTTGCGCGGTGCTATTTTTGATAGTTTTCCAACCACATCCCTCCAACAGCTTCTCAATCAAAGGGTAACGCCCTGCGCCAGAACGGCCAGATTCCAGTGCAGGCATTTTGCACATCCCGCCCGGAAGCTTCCTCGTCCGCTGCCTTTTAAATGCCAAATGCTCTGCCGGGGAAGGGAGCGTTAAAGACGGGCGATCAAACCAACAAAAAAAAAAGCAACAAGCCGGTACAAACTGGCTAGCGTATCCGCAGCGGATACGCCAATTTACTGCCAACGACCGTGACCGGAACACGGCGTCAACCGGCGGGCGAACGGTGCAGCGAGGGCGTCCAGATCACGGTAGTAAATTTTCAGCCAATTACACTGCGGCCTATAAACCGTCGTCCGATCGGGCTGACACACTCGGGCGCACGGTTCCTGTATATTTTTACGATCCCTCGCTCTCCCTCCCCGACCACCGATCGACCACTAGTGCGCTTGAGAAATGATGTTGCCGGCGCGCAAATTGATTGAAGAGTGGGGCCGCCGTCGCCGTCAATTTTGGAGCGCGTACCGGTCGTAAAACGGCATCGACACCGAGCAGCGAACGCTGCCCGTCCGTGATGCTTTTATTTCGGGATGAAATCCCTTTTTAATTGCCTTTAATAAGGACACAAAGCGCTGGGCTACCAAATGGAGCTGGGTGGCGATAAAATACGCGAATTATCAGCCGGGGTGAGCGGGATTGCTGCAACTCATCAGCCAAACGTATATCCATTATCCGAACGCGGTGTCCGCCCGGGATGGAAAAATGCGCGGGATGCGAGCGGTGGGAGGTTTGGGTGGTTGGGTAAACCCAAACAGCAAACAGAACGTTCGAGCGGCGGGCGGCGCACAATTTTACGGCTGCCGATGACCTACTTTTCGGTTAAACAGTTTCATGGCTTTCATTTCGTAGGTTAATGTCTTTGCGTGAAAAACAAGGAAAAGCTTTAATGACTGTGTGGCACAAGAGAACTGGACCTTATCGGTCCGGGCCGATCGTCTCATTCCTGTCAGCCGCAGAAAAACATGCTAGATGATCAGTTTGGTCAAGCTTGTCTGGTCCGGTCATGTAGTGCAGCCGACAACTGCATACACTTATCAACATAACGCACCCGGCGTAAGAGACATCAAATCCCGAAGGAATTCATCGTCACTAGAGAATGCAAACTGGATACAATTAGTTTGCCGACACGTATTAATAATCAGAAATTAATTTATAGTAGCTGCGCGAAGTAATAACGAAGTAGAAGGAAAGAGTCGTAGAGATCAACGTTGATGGTGGCATGCTAGTGAACAAAATATTATTCAGACACGTGGATCAGACTTGTTGTAGATAGTATTCTTCTTGTTTCAACTCCAACTGCAGTCCACGGTATAGCAGGACTAGCTTTTAGACTTTTACTTTTGTACATTCCTCTTAATGTTGGCCTGAATTTGAACAATCAAGAGAGATAAGCTTCCTTAATCAGTGCTGTGGGATGAGATGCTGTAAGAACTGGGTAGATTAAAATTGGAAATGATTTTCTGGTCTCAAATGATTTCCCCAAATCATGGTTCGTTTTTTGTGCTTCCAATCATTAATATTGTTTTCATTTGATCATTTGTTCAAGATGATCTGCATTCGGGTTTTGTATGTTTCATTCTTGAAAGAGTTATTTCTCATTTATAAGTGCTGCTAAGAAGTGAAAATCACTCTTTGGTAAAAGAATTTAAGTTTGATATTGTAGCCTTGCCTGCGGCATTAAATCGTAGTAATATTTTCCTTATCCACTTTAGGAATACTTATGGACAGTTCCTTTTTCAATTCCAACAGTTGGAAATAGTGTACTTTATCTTTTTTAAGGCAAACTAGAATAGTTCACACTCTCACTCAGTATAAAAAGGTGAGTCAGATTCATTAGTCAACTCGTTTTTGTCCAACATCGATCGGAACAAATCCTTTCCCCAACCCAAACTGATTCACACTGCTCCGGAATTTCCCACTATGCTGCCGGGGCCGTGGAATAGTTGTTGGAACCAATTACGCCTCATTATCACTCCGCATCTCTCTCTCTCTCACTCTCACCCTCCTCTCGCACAGGCGCCTTCTGATAACAACAACAAAGAGAACTGATCTAGATCTTTCCGGGCGATCGGACGCCGCCGACCTGTCAAAGTGCACGTCCGCTGTGTGGGGGCTCCCACTGTTGACGGTTCCAAGCGAGCGATCGATCGAAATCAAATAACAACACCCGGTCCATCGACGTCACCCCCGGTCGGACGGTTCCCTGGCTGGCGTGAAATGTGTGTGGCACGCGTGTATTCGCCCGCTCGCCCGCCCGCCCGTCTCTGTGTTTTGTTATGAGTGTTTCATCAACAGCAGCGCAATCATCCACTTAATTACCGTAAACTAATCCGTGGCACTGGGCACACTGTAATCAACAAACCAAAGCAAAACGATAACCAAAACAAAACGAACCTGGGCGCAGCGCGAGTTCCCTCCCTTCCCTGCGCATGAACTGCCTTGACACGGCGTCGTGAAGCTGTCCCCGTGAGCAAAAACCCAAGCTCTCCAATCTGCGTGAGAGGATCTGTGCTAATTTTTGTCTTTTTTTGTCTTGTTCAAACTAAAGCTTCCCAATATTCGGCAATCGCGAAGCTGTCCCCTGTGCGTGAAGAAGGCCAACAGCAAACCTAATCTTCTGCCCGGGTGAATGATTGGGTGGAAAGTTCCTCCCGCAGGAAGTGGACGCTGCTTGTTGACAGTGGGGACTTTCGAGAAGAAGACGACCTGAAGACGCCCGATTAGACACGGCCTGGACGGGCAAATCGATCCGGCCAGATCAGTGTACTTTTCGGGGTGAAATCCCTGATAAGCGGAACGGGCAGGGTCGGTTCAGGGCCGTTTCGGGGAGGGTAGCATTTTCGGCCGTGTGCCTTATAGTGCCGACGACGATCGTGCGCGATGCTCAGTTTACAGACTAACGCGTACGGGTAGAGTGCGTCGGAATTCCCCTTCCGCTGTGTGTTATTGTACTCTTTGTGTTTTGTGTGTGCGTGTGTGCACGTGTGGCAACTCTATCAACCGATATCGGCAACAGAACTCGGCTTTGCTGTACGAGAGCTTCGACGGGGAGAAGCGCTTGAACGGGTTACGTGGTCACCATAAATGCATAACGCCTACTTTCTGCTGTTCAATCGATGCGATCTTGCCAGCAAGACGCCCCTCACCTGGCTGGAAATACTGGATAAGGGTTAGACTGTGTCCCACGCCTCTGCAAGGCCTCCCATCCACCGTTAGCCGTGTGCGAACGGCGCTCTCTTCCTGTTCCCTTACTTCCCCTACGCGGTTTTTCACGATGGCACCCAAATTTCGTGAAGTCGATCAAACGACTCCACTACTAAACGACTGCAACAACAACAACAATCGACGAATGGGCAATGGCACCATCGTCCACCTGCCGGACGGCAAACCGTCGCCGTTGGACGACCCCGCACGGTACGGCACAGCACACCCGCTGCACGTCGATCCGGTCGCCGGCCGCACCCTGGAGCATCCCACCACCAACCTGGACACGCTGATGCACATGCTGAACGGGAACCTCGGCACCGGGATACTCGCCATGCCGGACGCCTTCAAGAACGCCGGCCTGTACGTCGGCTTCTTCGGCACGCTGGCGATGGGCGTCATCTGCACGCACTGTATGCATCTGCTGGTGCGCTGCTCGCACGAGCTCTGCCGGCGGTACGCCCGTCCCTCGCTGTCCTACGCCGAGGTCGGCTACTGTGCGCTCGATTCCGGCCCGGGCTGGGCCCAACCGCTGGCCGGTCCGTTTCGGCGGCTCATCAACACCTTCCTCATCGTGATGCAGCTTGGGCTCTGCTGCGTCTACTACCTGTTCGTCGCGGTCAATGTGCGCGAGCTGCTCGAGTACCTCGGCTGCCCGGTGCCGGTACTGACCGTGCTCGCCTATCTGCTGCTGCCGCTCGTCGCCCTCAACATGGTGCGCAGCCTGAAGCTGCTCACGCCCACCTCCCTGATCGCATCCGTGCTCGCCATCGCCGGGCTGGCGATCGCCTTCCTCTTCCTGCTGCAGGATCTGCCCCACACGCGGAGCGTGCGGCCGGTGTCGTCCTGGTCCACGCTGCCGCTCTACTTCGGCACGGTCATGTACGCGTTCGAGGGCATCGGCGTGGTGCTGCCGCTCGAGAACAACATGGCCAACCCGCGGGACTTCATCGCCTGGAACGGGGTGCTCAACACGGGCATGACGATCGTCGTCTGTCTGTACTCGGCCGTCGGCTTCTACGGCTACCTCAAGTACGGCGAAGGGGCACAGGGTAGCGTCACCCTCAACCTACCGAACGACAATCTGTAAGTATATGGGGCATCTTTTCTTTGCTCTAAGTAGTGTATGGCACTGTTTTAGAAAGCTTACCGAGTAACATTAGCATCGCAGGGAGCATATTTTGAATTGAACATATTATTACATGGAATTTGTAGACACAATCCCACAACTCATTCGTATTTGTCGTTTGTTTCGTCCATACGCTTATGCATTTGGTTTGTGCAAGCCTATATTTTGTATCTTTTGATATGAGATTTCAATTTTACTCCTTAAGTTGGTTCGTATTCCCGGATTCTTGCTTAGAATGGTTAAACAGTTTTGGACTATTGGAGATATTCTCTTAGAAAAGGAACGAATTTGCATTAAATCAGTCATACCATTTTGTACATCATCGCTGTTTGTTTGCCAGAAATTAGTTATGTCTTAGGTTAACAAATACAATATTTCATTATATGAAATCTTTTTTCCTCTATACTTTCCATCGCTTGCTCAAGAAAAGTACTAACCTTTTATTTCACAATTTCTTTGATAATCGAAATTATTTGTCTGCCAGTGATTGACAACCAAAAATCGTCATATATTAAAAACTATGAGAATTTTCCTAAACCTAAAGGTCGGCTAAACATTGTTAGAAAGTGATGGTAGTCACGGTTCGTTCGAGGACGCAGCGGTAAAAAGAAATCGTCTCATGAATTTCTGGCTTTAAAACATTCTTGAACACTTCCTTTTTGTCGTTGAGCCTTTGAAAAGCTCTATCTGTCATCTGTATCTAGCTGAGTCTCCTTAGTAGTGAGTTAATAGACAAGCTATATTTTTTTACTCAGTCTCCAGTGTAGCATTATGCTTCTAGGATATTTTGTAATACAGATATCTTTTCTGCCTTATCGCTTCCCAGACTCGCCCAAATCGTACGGCTGCTGATGGCGATCGCCGTGCTAGCCTCGTACGCACTGCAGTTCTACGTCCCGATGACGATACTGGCACCTGCCGTGACGAAACACTTTCCCCACCGCCGCCACCTGGCCGAGTACGTGCTGCGGTTGGCGACGGTGCTGCTGACGTTCGTGCTCGCCGCCATCATCCCGAACCTCGGCACCTTCATCTCGCTCGTCGGTGCCGTCTCCACCTCGACGCTGGCGCTCGTCTTTCCGCCGCTGATCGATCTGCTCACGCACTGGCCGACGGACCGGCGGCCCGGCCAGCACTGGATCGTGCTGAAGGACGCACTGATTATCGCGTTCGGTGCGTGCGGCTTCTTCTTCGGCACCGCGAAAAGTTTGGCCACCATCTTCGGCACGGCGGACGGGACCGGTGGTGGCATTCACTGACTTCCCTGTTGCCCTTCGCTATCGAGCATCTGTTGGGGGTGGGAACGGGCCGGAGGAGCGGTAAGCCTGGGAACGGTAGACATAAAAGTTGATATCGCGTTCTAGTACAGATAGATTGATGTATAAGGATAGAGAGGAGGTTTGCTTTTAGCACTAACAAATGTCCCTCGACGGGTGTATATTTATCCTCACGAAGGGACCTGGGCAGGCCTGCATGGGTGAAAAACAAAACGTGACGTTATAGGTATGGTAAGGTAATAGGTAAGAGCAATAGCAAATAAAAGGAGTGCATGTTAAACTGTTAAACTTAGTGAGAACAAAACACACGCGTTTTTTTCCCTCTTGCGTGGGAGGAGTAACTGTCGGAGGAAATGGGGTGCGCAACAGCGTGAACAGGTGGTCGGGGAGCGAGCGAGAGATATTTTTGATACCGCATCGCTCGTAATGCAACTGCAACTGGCACACACGCTCTCCAAAACGCGCGCGCGTGAAAACGGTGTCAATGAACCGGGGCCCTGCGTCGGTGAAAACAATAACTGCACGCTATAAATTTCGGTCGGTGCAGTAGGTGATGGAATTTTCCCATTTTTCCCTTCCGCAAGCTAATACCCCCTCTGCCTCTCACAACCCCTCATCCGTTCCACATCGGTTCAAGGAAATCTCCGAAAATGGGGCCTGCACGAGTGGGGTAAGTGAGGTGCATTATGAATGCAGAACGAGTGAGTATTTGAGGCGAATGAGTTCAGCGAAATGATTCACAAGTTTTTGTTTTAACTCTAATCTGTGAATTAAATCTCAATGTGCGAGTCGGCAGATGATTTATAGTGAGTTAGTTCCTAGTCGGCATTGGGAGCTAACTCTTTCAGAGTGATTCATATCCCGAAGTTGTATCACACCAATGAGCAGAGGAATTGCTTGATCGCTCTGCACGGGTGGGTCAATGTGCGAAACTGTGTGACGCATCGGGGAGGGAAAACGGAAAAGAAAAAAATGACGCGTCTAAGAATAGACTCCACACACACATACACACACAGTTATGCAACCGTTTGTGCGCCGCAGGACGTTTGTTGGGATGCTGCTGATTATGATGGACCGCGATGATAACCCGCGATGATGTGACGACGAGCCGGGAGCGGCGATAAGAGACGCTCACGGTGCGTCGCGTGTCGTGTGCTCGTGCCAGGGGCGGAAAGGGACAGAGGTGGATGCCTTCCTGTATGCTGACTGATTGTAGATGTTTTGTTTCGCTTTTTTTTCTGCCGTAAGCATGGCAAACGCTTGCCTTATGCTCTTCACGTCGTTGTCTGTCACACCCGCTCAGTACAAACTCTCATTGCACGGTTCGAGATTGAGAACGCATAACATTGTAGCCGACCCTTGGGGTGAATGAAGCCAGGTGCGGGGGGGGGGAGTGGTCTTGATTTGTTTTTACCCCCTCTCCCCCTGCCCCACCCCCATTCATCCATTTTATTAATAGCCCACTGTGCCACACTGTTGGATGCGGTGGAGGAGGGGAGATTGTATAAACAAATGCTGAACTGAACTGATTTGCTGAAAAGTGTAAACCGTAAAGCATCGCCCCGCAAGGGAAAAGCGGGTGGCCGGAAGGGACATCTCTCACACCGGTTTGCCTTTTGTTTTTTGCTTTCGGGTCGTGTTTATGTTTTGCGTTTTGCGTATCAATGCAGTTTTGTTTTTGTGCCATTTTTGTGCAGCGACCCCTGCCCTGCTGGCTGGCAGCGTGTTAGAGCGGGGTAGAGGGAGACCGGACCGGTGCGGTGGGGATTTGTTAATGGTTTCCGTTTGTTGGTACGGGCGGGGCCAGGCTAACCGACTGTTTTAATCACGCTTCCTGGAGTATGGGGACTGATTTTGGGATTTTTTCTGAGTGTTACTATATTATTCTTACAATTTCGTTTCCTCTTTTGTCTGTGCATTGAAAAGGTTGGTGAAAGGGTTGGTAACTAAAATAGATTCAGAAAGATTCATTTTTTCCTAGAAAATTTTAGCATTAATATAGATATTTTTTCTTCTTTTTCGGTCGGACAAGCCCTTTCTAGCTCGCTAGTGAATCTGCCCAAAATTTTCATTTAGGTTGTACATATATTACAACTCTTAGTGTTCGGTATGGTAAAGCAAGCTGCAGAGGACATTTTTTTTATTATATTTATAACTATTCGAAATGGGATATTTTGTTTTTATTCGGTAACAACGGCCACGCCGTATTGCTTCAAATGGGATATTATTTGTATCAATTTTTTTATCCCATTTCTGAGGCTCATCAGTGCAGATAATCGTTGTCGTCCGCCAGAACACGAAGCAGTTCCCAAACTCCTAGTTTTGAAATTTTCGGAACGAGATCTTTTATTTTTTAATCCACTGGAATTTTCGTCACGTGGTATTATTCGTCCTGAAGGAGGACCCATTAAAAGGAAGCCGTTGTAATTCGGCCTACTTACAACGAAGCATCATTAGGGAAGGGCGCAACGAAGGCTTGGACTGTCGTCGGGATCTGTCGAGTCGGCGCCAGTGATTGAATTTCATGCAAGAAGAAACGTTCTAGCGCAAGAAGCATTTCGATGTCCTGCTGCAGTGCCGTGTGCTTCCTTCGCAAAGTGATTGGTGTGATAGATTAAAAACACGTTTTACAGGGGTTTTCGGTACATCGGATACAGTGAGCATATTGTTTCAACTTTCGTTAGATTTGTGCATTATGGTTGTTTTTCTTCTTGGCTTAACGATAAGGGAGAGCCCGGTCCGTATTATGTTAAAAAGAATTAATAAACCATAAAAATGTATTTTTGAAGACAAATTTGAATGCTATGAAAACAAAAAAAAAAAAACAGAAAAGTTTTCTAGAATTGAAAGAAATTAAAAAAAGGCTTAGTAACTACTCGTAGCTTAAATGGAAAAATAAATACCATTGAAGAGTCGCACATGGCCTCCAAGTGTCTGTAGTAAAATGTAGACAAAACAAAATTATTTGCTTTTGAGCAATAAAAAGAAATACCGGATACACAATTGTCAATCATATTACTAACCTTGAAAAGACTGCTGTGATGGTAATTTGTACGACGATTCAGATATTAAAAACAAGTTTAAAACTACATTTACTGTTGACTGTACCGGTGTTTTTGTTTAATTTTCCTAGCGGGTCACACGCTTTCACAATCTGATGGGCAATGCACCCCGAGGAAGTGTTATTTGTGTGTAAACAAAATACAAAATAGCAAAACAAAATATAAACATGATGCAATGTCTCTGCTGAGACGATGGATTGGCAAGGCTTTGGTTTATGTTTGCTTGTCTTACGTAGAAATATTATAAATAGGTATGTTCGATTGAGCCATTTCTTGGTGACGACGACCCCTTCACTAACCGTTGGGCAGCCGAGCGAAATCCAGGAGGATGATAGTGCGCTCGAATATTTTTTCGCACAGCGCGCAAGGGCTTTAGTCAGTTCCATTCAGTAGCTTGTGCGCGGGCATTTGCGGGCAACATTTGCGATGAAATTATTACATTTTTTTCAAATAGAGATTTTCGTCTATTTCCTAAAGGATATCCTAAAATGGCTTACATCATAACGAAACTGTACACATTGAAGTAAGTTAATTGAGTGATGCAAAAAAATCCTAAAAGGCCAAAAAATATCACAGTTCAAAGATAAGTAAGTAGGACAAGGCGTTATTGTGTCATGGTGTTTTTTTTATTATTTATTTCAGTTGGGAAGTCCTTTGACGACGTCCTGAGGTGACAGACGAAGCTGGGAAGATATCGCATCTATGTAGTTCCAGTATTCACGTATGCCTTTGACACATGGACTCTGTCCAAATCTGACGATCCCCTCTTAGCCGCGTACGAGAGGAAGATGCTCAGGAGGATTGTTGGTTCCATACGTGAGGAGGGACAATGGAGTAACCGATACAAGTACGAGCTGTACGAGCTCTACAACGACCTTACTGTTGGTCAGCGGACTAAGCTCACCCGGCTCCGGTGGGTTGGTCATGTTATACGCATGAACCCGGGCGACCTAGCCCGTAAAGTCCTCTTAGGCCACTTGGCCACTTGGACAGAGGAGGCGTGGTAGGCCCTAACTGTGGTGGGAGGATGGCGTTGAGGTGTCCGCCATCAAGGCCGGGATAACGGATTGGCAGACGAGGGCGCGAGACCGTGAGCGGTATCGAAGTTGGTTGCAGTAGACCAGGATCGTGAAGTGATAAGTAATAAGGTCCTTTCAAGGATATGAGAAATTAAGGAACGTCCGTTGGTTGACCATTGGACGACCACCACACACAGAGGAGACAATAAAGGAAACTTACACTTACAGTTACTTACAGTTTTAGCGCTAAGGAATTTAGAACTAGAATTTTAAATGTATAGATTTACTGGGATTTATAGAGATTTCCTGAAACTTGTAGATCTGACCCAGGAAGTCCAGATTATTATACGTAATACTGAGTATTGTGCTTTGGTTGTGGTCCAAGTCACTACAAGCTAGCCTTTTCGCTTCTTGGCTTAGGCGGGACTTACGAAAGAATTGTCTGAAAAGAATTTTGCCAACTCTAGCGCGTTGGATGTGACAAGTATGAAGCTTTGGGCTTTAGAGTTCAGTTTAAAGTTGTCTGGTGATATTCATTGTGCTAGACGCAGCCAGAACGAATAAACAAAATAGATCGAAATGTTTATGAACGCTGTTTATGATCCGGCACAGTTGACATAAACCAATTTAAATACATCTTATACACACTTCCACTCCGCGAATCATGAAATGAGTTGAGAGCGACACAGATTCAAAACCTTCCGTCCACGCAGAATCATAGCGTTCAATGAGGAGGAGCGGAGGAAGCAAAACGATTAAAAAAACAAATTCTTGCGCATTCTGCTTACTTCTGCATTCCCTCCACGTAGGCATGTTTGCTGATGTGCCTATCACAACATTCCACCCAAATATAAACCGTTCGCTGAGCAGGGAAGTGGTGAGCCGTTCGCACCTTTCCCAGTGCATCCAGCACTCCCCGTGTGTGTGTGTGCGTGAGTGTGTGTTATTATTTTTTCTTAAGTTGAAAAGGCGTCAATTAAAACAAACCGTTTTCCCCCAAACTCGTTTGATGTCGATCAGAACCTCCTCCCCCTCCCCCCCCCCAACGACCCGAGAGGGTTTCGCGTGTACGATGGGTTGTTTGCTTACTTAAGAACGCGCTCTCCACTCTCCTGTCCGGCTTCTTCCGGACGCCCGGGGGAACCGCTGGCTAGTGCGTAGTGCGATCGCAAATCGGCCTGTCTGCCAAATTCCACGGACCACGCGGTCCGGCATGTTTGTTTATTTGATTTCGCTGCCGTTACTACTGCTGCTACTACTGCTCCCAAAAAAAAAAGCGCCGATTCGCAGTCCATTCACGACTTCAATCGTCCGGTTCATTGCCGGAAGTCGGGCGCCCCTGGCAGCTGCTGCGGGTCAGCTCCCAAATGGCCCGTTTAATGGTTTGTTTGAAGCACTCCATTTACGTGGCGTGTGTGCGTTTTTATTTGCTGTTATTTCCTTTGGAGCGGACAATTTGAGAGGGGGGAAGAGGGAGGGGCATTGGGTTGGTGGTTGTGGTTTTGCGTCACCGTTCACAAAGGCGATTCCGAATGGCGAGACTGGCGTTACTGGAAATGTCTAGCGTACTCTAGAAACTGGTGTGGTTTCTAGCGACCCCTACCTACTCCAGAGCTCTTTGAAGATAATTTGTTTTATCAATAGCAATACAACGATCTCAGCGCGTTTTTCCCTCCAGAATGTGGGCCTTTCCCCCTGCAATGAAACGCAAAGAGCTATGAGCTGGCTGGAACCTTTGCTTACGTCACTGATCACAGCGCGGAGATCCAGTAGACCTGGTGTGCCAAGTCCACTCCTCCACAGACACGCGGCCACCATGATCTCATCGTTGCGATTAGGAATTCTAGCAGCCTGTCTCGCCGCCACCGTTTCGGACGCAAAACAATGCATGGTTTTTTTTTCGTTTGGTGTCAGCGCCGGCCACTACTGTGTCACTGTGTCACCAGCGTTGTCGCGATTAGCATAAGCGCACTGCATCCACTGGCCGAGGCTTTTCGCTGCCTTGACATAATTGGGATACTGCCTCGTGCTGCTCTGGTCCAGCTCACCGAGCTCAACATCCACCCGGAAAGCCCTGGCAATAGCAGAGTCGATCGAGTCGCACTCCTCCTGAAGTCGATCTTCAATCGTGAGCTGTAAATTAATCAACGCTTGCTACGGCCTGCGGGAGAAAGTCCACGAGTGCGTGTCGAGTGGGCAAGCTGCGAGGAACGCTTTGTTTGGTTTCGTTTTTGTGCTGTGCTGTCGCAAAACTACAGCCACTCACCTGAACCCGGCGGACGGTCGGCAGTTGGCTGCGCAGTTTCGTCGTCTCGCAGCGGGCTCAGAGGGGTTAGTGTTCAGGTTTCGCCGTGTCCCTTGCCGTATCGGATTACTCGCACGCTGCACGTACTGCGAGCTACGGTTGGGACGGAAGGTAGCAGCACGGAGTGGCAGCACACAACAGGGCATCAGCAGGAGGGGGGAGGAGGGTGGGGGCATGGGGCGCAAGGGCACCGACGCCCTCTGGCGAGCTCTCCGCAAACACTGCGCCACCGATCGTGCGACAATATTCTCGTCGCGAAGTCTATAAATACTATTAATTGTTGCTGACTTGTCAAACATAAGCAAAACAATCTTTTTCGTTTTTGATCGCTCTATCTCGCTTACTCGCGCTCTCTCTCCCCCCCCCCTCTCTCTCCCTCTCTGTTCATCCCATTCGTGCGTTGGTTGCAGCTTATGAGCCGTCCATGAATAATGCGTAGCGCTAGGGCGAGGTGTGTACATCCCGCAGCCCAGAAGCGGCGATGCAATCGTACTTGGCTTGCGCAAGATATTCCCGCGTGTGCTGACGCTGAGCGGTGGTTAGTCATCGCGTAGTGCTGGTTGCGACAGGCTTATCAGTGTTCTAGCCCTCCTCCTCTTTCTCCTCTACCCAGACATCAGTCCAAGATGTCATCATGCTGAAGACTTGCAGTACCTGACCTGATCTTCATATCCACCGACCAGACCACCGTGATCCGCATACCGACCGGGGGTAGAGGTATCTTCGATATAGAGCCGCTCCTCACACCGGAATGTCTCGATGTGGATTCCTCTCGCGCGTACCTTTCAT
Organism: Anopheles epiroticus; assembly: GCA_000349105.1. Classification (NCBI taxonomy): domain Eukaryota; kingdom Metazoa; phylum Arthropoda; class Insecta; order Diptera; family Culicidae; genus Anopheles; species Anopheles epiroticus. Next base: position 38,579 of record KB671529.1, on the reverse strand, counting down.
GCTCGGCGCAGTTACACGGACCGGGGCCGACGTAAGTCCTCAGACACGCCACGCCAATTGCACCACGTTCGGTAATGTTTTTCGCCCATACCCCGAAAGGATCTTTGGGGTTTGGGCGTGAGTGCTTGAGGGGGGGGGGGGGTTCCACCTACAACAGCACCAGACACACCAGAAATTCTGTTGTGGCTCGTAAACTGGCTGCCGCCCATCTCCACCACCCCTAGCGGCAAAGAACGCCGACCACACGGCACTCCCTTGGGGATTGAACTATTTTACGTCCTGTTCACGTCACGGTGGTCGAAAAAGTGTCCGTGTCTAGTGTCCGCGCCGCAGCTTCAGCACGTAACGTGTGTTTGTGTGTGGTGCGATGTGGCGGGCAGGCACGGGAAACCGGAGGAAATTACAGCTTTGGGAGGGTGTCGAGCTGCAAAGACACGACACGGACGGGACCGTATCGTGGGGTTTAGATTTCGAAAATAGAACCACTGCACACCGTTTTCACCGGGGCGGATCACAAACACGATGACCGACCGGGCTGGTTGACACAGAAGCGAGAGAGAGAGAGAGAGAGAGAGAGAGAGAGAGAGAGAAGGATAGTCTCCCAAGCATCTTCCCCCCTTTGGCAGACCCCTTCCTTCGCAAACGCCCCCTTCCTCCCTCCCACGCACTACCCCGTCCATCAAAGTCGTTGCGTTTCCGCAAAAACCCGTCAACCGCATCTCGTTAAGCCGCACACGATCATGATCTCTGAGTGGTACTCGTACGGTGGTGGTGGTGCAAAATTTTGTTTTATGGCAAACATACATTTGGCCCGATGACGGGTTTGGCCTGTTTCTGTTTTCCTCGCTTACCTGTGACTTTTACAGCCCGCTAGTAGCGAACGGTACCGAATTGGATTAGTGTGTAGAGGTAAATTTGCTTACTATGAAAGGCTCAGCTCAGCAGGGATTTTGCTGCAGGACAATCGTACCAAGATATTGCTGAATGAAGTGCGCGTAATGTGTCCCAATGTTTCGAAAAGTGAAACAAATGAAGCAGTTTGCCGAAACCAGCAAACTTCCGTTGTGTGTTTCGACGATCTATAATGGCGAAAAGAATGTGCTATTAGCTAAGTCCTGGTTTACAGAATAAATCATATTTCGTGCGACACTGGTAAGTAGCAACCCGTCAGCTCAGAAGAGACGCGTTACGCTTTATTAGACTTCATTTTTTTCCTTTTCTATGTTGTGTAATGGTAATAGAAGTAGAAATAGTAGTAGTAATACAACTAGATTTGATATAGATTTCTTTTTTGACATTGAATAATTATAAATGCGTTGGATTTATCTTATTGCTTTCCTCAATATTTGGGCTGTGATTCTAACCCTGCCGATATAAAAAATTGTTTAAATGCCAATAAAAAGATTGTTTTGGGAAAATTGCAAACAAAAACCAAACAAGCGAAGACAACGACTTTAACTAAAAGAGTTCAAACCATTTTCATTTGATTTCTATGTGGCTCACAACTTAAATACCGATTCAAGAGAGCGGTCATTTTAATTTTATTGCGTACATATTTGTAAAGTTTTGCGCACCTTGTAGATTTCGGTGAGTCTCCCACGACCGTATTACTCGGTTGGCACGCTGGAATACACCGTAGAACCTGATGGATTGTATAACTGTCTGACCGTAGGTTACTTGGTGGTCGAGAGGTATAAGCCTTGCTACCAAGACCTCCTCCCGCCATTGTTCGAATCCCGTCGGGGCTGGATGTGTCTTTGCCATAACGCTCTTCTAGACTTCCCTGGAATTTTTAGTTGCCTCTCTAGACCACGCTGGACCGATAAAGGGTGGACAATTCCTATGCGTATGCGTGGGGTAGCTAAGGCCCCCTTTCGCCTCCTTTTCGGACGTCGCCCAGAAATTCTGTGAGAATTTCATTCAAATACCGGGCTTACATATTTAGCATGTTAACTAAGAATTATTAAATAATAATTATAAAATCCAATAAACAATTCCAAAACTAATGAAAACAAAAAATCCTGAAAACTAATTTCTATCAAAGAGTGGTCGGAGAATTGATAGTCCAGTTATGTAGATCTTCCTGATAGGTGCAACCCGTTTGTCATAACATCTCACCAAGATATTGTAAAACAAAACAGATTGTCACGAATACTGGAAATAGTAGCTCAAAAAATGGTAAAAGAGAGGTGGTCAGTAGCCCTGAAGTGCGGCAGGAAATTGCAACTGTGCCGTGCGGAGGCTGACGATTGCGCCAGCACTACACACGCTAATGCATAAGCCTAGTTTGTGGTTCGAATTTATATCCCTCCACCTCTTCATCCACTGGTTCCAGAGGATCGTCTAACGTCGTAACGCAACCGGCAAGAGCTCCGTAAGCTGCGTGCGATAAAAAGAAATGCAAACAACCGTGCGCACACACACACACATAGACAACGATGCGCAATAAACTTGGGTCGTGACTGTCGCAGTCGTCGTCTTCGCCGCCATCGTCGTTTAGCTCCGCTGCTTTGGGGGTAAAGTTGTCATCAAGAACATAGCCGCGAGACAGCCGCGTTTCCGGATCCGGTCGGGAGTTTTTTGTTGGTATGTACTTGCCACCTTCCCCTCCCTTGGTGGCGTCAGTGGGGGCGGCTCATTAGAGGTGTCGGTGACTGACCACCGGATGTGTGCTTTGCAGTTTGTTAGGTGTTGATGGTGGTGCTGACGAAGTTGACGTCCGTTACCGGGCGCCTCCATGCGGCGTGCACGTGAACCGCGTCCCGGTTGGGGAAATTCTGCGATCACGTCACCGGTTTCGAGCCGTTCAAATTAGGAGAGTTGCAAAAACAAAATCCCCCCCCCCCCATCCGTCGGGGATTTTGTGTGTGACCACTCATTTCAGAATGTCTATCTCTAAACAGGTAATTTGGCCACTGTCCCGGTGCCACTACACGGCAACACACTTGCTTATCTTGAAGCTACCTTCAAAGTGCGGTTTTTTTTTTGGTAAATGGTCTCGCAGCACACATTCTTGGACGAGAATTACCATAAAAATGAATGGCATGCTCAGCAAAGTGGAAAAGAATTGTTTTATGGCGTGCGTGAATGACGTTGGCTGTATGTGAGTGCACGCACTTGGCGTAATTGACAGTTCTTACGCTCGCTGACGTCATCCCGAACCCGTTGACAAGTGCGTCGTGGCTTTAGCAGGATGCGTTGCAACAGGAACTGAGCGAGAGCGAGAGAGAGCGAGAGCACTTCATACAGTTCAGTGTTGTGCCGCAATTATTTACACTCCATTTCTATTTCGACACAGCTCAAACGTTGTGCTTAGTTTCGGCTCGTTACATTCGGCACGCCATTTCTGGATGCGCGCGTTCCCGTGCTGCCTGACCCGCACGGCCATATCAATTAGTTCCGCTCCTTTCACGCGCCGGGAAGGGGAACGATTAGAACGAACGTCGTAGGGGAAAGGGGAGGGTTGGTGAAAACGTTCGTAATAATCGCGACGACCGATCTGCGCTGACAGCTGTCATAATTCGGTTTTGATGGTGTGGTGGCCCGTGCACGTGGAGAGGATTGGAGCGCTGCCTGTCCGGCGCGCCCTTTGCCGCGCCACCGTGCGCAAGGAAAATAGCTTACGGCAGGACCATCCATAGATTGCGTAACGCCGGAAAAATGAGATTCAATCATTAAGATTGGGTAGGAGTTGTTGGCAAGTGCGCCTTGAAAAAAGACGCATAGTCAGTTCATGTCACATCCCTTGACCGATCTCTCAGGACTCAACTCACTAGCAAAAAAAAGTGTCACTGCACGGTGCAGAGAGGAGAAGGGGCGTGAGCCGTTGAAGAGTGCATTGAACCCGTAAACAATGAGTTATTAATCGAATTAAAGAAGCTTCCAGGAGTTGATATAGATGACATAGATGGCATACTTCTTTGGTGGTTCTTTAGTTCAGGTTTCCCTAGTTTGATATTTGTCACTAATTAAAAGTAATAATAGTTTGCTGGTAGAAATGAAAGAAGTAGAATACCTACTAAACTTATTGTAATATTGTAGAATTTTTGTTAGTTTTATGACTGACAATGTCATTAGTTTCAGTTTTATGACTGAAAATGTCTGTAAATCAAATTTAACTAAATAAACATAGAATTATTATGTAAGAGTGCTAGTAATGAGAGATGAGTGCGTGCAATCCCCAGTGAAAAGGGAAACACACTGCGAGCGTTACGTAATTAATGAATGTCGCTCCACTCCCTCCGTGCAAATCGTACAACCCGTCTGCGGACAACTATCAGGCTATTGCGTCGCGCTATCTGTTTGAAGCGACTGCCACAGCAACCCTCTCTAGTGCCGAAAAATCCATCCACACACGCGCTCCACACACAGACGGGGCTTTATGGGGTCGGTGCGTTTTACAAGGGGCAAACTTTCCCGACACTGGTCGGTGCGAAAAAGCAAAGAAAAACAAAACCTCTGACACCTACCTCCCCCCCCCCCCTGAACCACTAAAACGCAATAAATAATCAACTTTAATAGAGCACTAAACTCCGCCACAAGCGCTGCCCGTGACACCGTTTCCAGCGCGTGCGGTGAAGGGGGTGTTGCCTGGGTGGAACAATTTATACGACATCGGTCGTGCGGCGTTACCTCCATTTCTCCCCACCTTACCGTGATATTGTGGTATGTTTTATTTTATTTCATCTCTATTTTGTCGTCCACGGTCCCCTCCCCCCCGAGCCGGTGACACGTTTCCCCGCTTGCGAGGAAATGCTCATCAATAACTGTGGGTGTGGGGGCCTCCAACCCTGTCGGGGGAAAAAAACCCCATCCTCAGTGCTAATGCCATTTCCCAGCGACACACGCGTTGATCCTTGGGTAAAAAAAACGTGAGCGCGCAGGGCGTGCAGTGGCAAGTGTGTGCCGGGAACCATTTTTCATCTCTTGGCGAATCACCTTCAAGGCAGTAGCAAACCAAGGGAAAACGGAGGAAAAAGCCAGGAAAAGCAAACAGAAAAGAAAGGGGGGGGGGGGGGAAACAACACGACACGAAACATCAGTAATATTAGATGGGCAGTGCTGTGAAATTTCAAATCAAAAGAAAAACGCCGTGCTGCACGAGGCGAAGAAGCGCAAGAAGTCAACAAGTCGTCCCGCGGCACCGTGAACGGCCGAGCGTGCGGTGTTGCGTGGCACGCGACGCATCCCAGGGCAACACAGGCAAGAGCGCACCGTCCGCGACCGCGGGAGGACATTAAAAACGATTTACGAAAAAAGGAACCACCATTCACGCACTGGGAGAGAGAGAGAGGCAGTGAGAGGGAGAGAGAGAGAAAGAGAGCCGTCGTGGTCGCGCAACAGCGATCGCCGTGAAATGTGTGACATCTTGCAGGCCGCGGGCACAGATGTTCCGTCCGGAGACAGCGTCCTTACCTCCCCACTCCCTCCCTGTCATGGGGACACACACTGGGTGGTTTTGATTTATAAAAATTGCTTTTCGTCCCACCCGCAACCTGGCCTGCCGTTCCCGCCATTGTCCTGGGAAAAGCGTCTGTTTTGGGGGTCTTTTTCTTCGGGGTTTCGATAAAACGACGCAATTTTTGTGTGTTCCTCTCGTTGGCTTTTCCCTGGCCGTGCAGGTGTCGGGGTCGCAGGGGTTTTCGTTTCGATTTCGGGTTCGAGGACGGTCACGTCAAACCCCTCCCTCTTTAACACCGCCCCCCCCCCCACCTTGTACCCCTGCTTCCCACCCAATCGTTGCTGCCTGCCGGCATGACGTAATGGACGCGTGATTTTTTCGGCAAAAGTCCTTGGCCGTCCCGGTGCAGGTACACTGGAAGTTGCTCCGCAGATGAAGCATGGGCACCGCTTCCACTCTGTGCGGTGCTGGAACATCTGCACGCCGTTACGGTGGCGTGGCGCGTGTCACCAGCCGTTTACGAGGGGCGACTAAATCGATCCGAACGGGCGACGACACCCGATCAACGTCGATTAAAGCTGTTTTGTGTTTCTTTCGCCCCAAGCTGCCACATAACGAAACAAGAATTCGATGCCGTGATGTCAACTGAGAGGGGGGGGGGGCTGTTTGGAAAATGTAGGGGAAAAAGGTAATTAAAAAGGAAATAAACAGCCGGACAACAGATCGCCGGACGTTCAGAGGATCACGGTACGGCTGGCATGCTTGGTTACAGTGCGCTTCAAAAGTGTTAGACTGTGTTTGCTGGTATAAGACAAGCTGCATGATTGTCTGAGAGTGCTGAAAGGTCTCAAGACCACCACCACATACAATTTCTTTGGTGGCAAACACACTTGCCCGTAGCTGTACTGGTTCCAGCAAGATCGGTATTTTTGTAGAAGCTATGGAAGATGAACAACAATACTCCAGAAGAATAGCGAGCGAGGAATGTACAGATCTAGAATTTCCTGGTTTCCAAAGCTCTGCATAAAATAAGAGGTCTTTCTTTCTTACTAACTTATCGGGAGCTACAACCGCTTCGCGGTCTTGGCCTGCTGCAACAAACTCCGAAACCGCTCACGATCTCACGCCGTCGTCTGCCAATCCATTATCCCGACCTTGATGGCGGACGCCTCAACGCCATCCTCCCACCTCAGCTTGAGCCTACCACGTCTCCTCTGTCTATGTGGAAGGCCTAAGAGGACTTTACGGGCTAGGTCGTCCGGGTTCATGCGTATAACATGGCCAACCCATCGGAGCCGGGCGAGCTTAGTCCGCCGACCAACATTAAGGTCGTTGTACAGCTCGTACAGCCCGTCGTTGTATTGGCTCTACCATTGTCCCTCCTCACGTATGGGACCAACAATCCTCCTGAGCATCTTCCTCTAGTACGCGGCTAAGAGGGTTCCAAATCGTCAGATTTGGACAGAGTCCATGTCTCAGAGGCATAGGTGAGTACTGGAACTATATAGGTACGATATAGTCCGTCGCGACAGGTTTTGCGGGGTGAAATGCTTCCTCAGGCTATAGAATGACCGGCTGGCCGCCAGCATCCGTGCGCGCAGCTCGACTTCTATGCTGTTGTCTGTGCTGGCTTTTGACACGATTAAGTGAAATTCGGGATGACTTCGATTTGTTGGACACCGTAAAACAACTGCCGTAGAGCAAATTGGTTGATTTTATTTTCTGTACAACACCTAAAATGTGTCGTCTTGAGTTTTACCATTTGCAGATCTTGCCGTGTTGCCAAACATACCACACAGCTCCGCACTGTATCGGACGACAAAATGACACAACACTCGCGTTCGGAGCTTGGAATGAAACGGGCGAAGACTCTGGGTCGAATCACATCACATCCCCATCCCAATTGGGCCGGGGTTCGTTAATGGCACATCATTCAGCAAAGACGATCGTCCGCGTGATCGCCCGAATCGAGCACACGTCCGTGGTTTTTTTTTCTTTATAAATTTTGTATCAAAATCCGCACACGGCACTGGAACTGCGTCGTCCCGTCCCGAGCCAAGGCGCACGGCGTGTCCGAAGATCTAGATCTCGACATCGGCGCGGCACGATCGATCCTCGACCTCTGCTTAACCCGTCGAACGAGCGTGCGCGGGAAGATATCCAGCTCTGCCACGCGTTTATGGAAGTCGATCCGTCATCGTTTGACAGACGGACAGGCACGCGGTGCCGAGGGAGTCGAAGATCGATCACGGGACGTGTGGCGGCGACGGTCCCGCACACGCAGCTGCACAGATCGATGCGGATAAAAGCGTGCCTCACGATGGCTGATTAATGGGGCCGCGGTGCCACCGAGGGGGAAACATCGGGCGGGTTTGGAGTTTTGGTGTTTTTTTGTTGTTGTTGTCGGGTGGAGGGATTTTGGAGAAGCGTGCGCTTCTGAGTCATTCCATCGCCTGATTCGCCTCCTTCCTGCAGGCAAACAGAGCGTACCGGCAGATCTGTTTGCCCAACGTCTGCAGCACCGTCCCCTTTGGTTGGACGTGTGGAGTGTGCTAGCCCGCCCAGCGACTTGTGTTTCGTGTGCGGTTTGGTGCCGTTGCTGTGTTGCCTTCTTTTTGGCACAATAACAACGAGCCAGCCAACCCTGCTGCTGGACGAACGGCGCCAACACGGAGAGCTCGTGTGCCGCCTGTCCGCGTGCAATCGCGTCCAATTAGTCACAACTCATCAGCACGACCGTTTTCCAACGGTCGCTCGAGCGCATCTCCGCGAGAGCGTGTTTGTGCGGGGTCAACACAACGCGCCGGAGGACACAAACACACGCAGACAGCCATCCCGTGCTGAGGATGGAAATGAAGATGTACTGTCAACACGTCAGCGTAAGCCCTCCCCGAGAGTGGTCGCCTGTTTGACTTGACCAGACCAGGTACAATATTTAGCTACCGGGAGTTAATATTTGACCAGCACGGAACTTCGGAGCTGGTTGGGCAGGTAAACCCTCACGCCAACCCCCGACGATAGCTTGAAGGCTCTGCTGCTTGTCCACATGCTTCACGATGGACGGTTTTTGTTTAAGAAGCACATTGCCTTGGACGACACTTTCTATGTCCTGATTTTCGTTTTGGGGTTTGTTTTTTTTTGTTGTACAACCCTTTCCAAAATGTTGGTAGACGTCTAGGTGACTTCCAGAAAAGGCTCTCCAGATGCTTCGCGGGTCGTTCATAGTTTTGTAGTGTATGAATATTTTTCAGGAGAATTACTCACATGAATAATTGGTTGGGAGTTTGGAACTTCTGGTCAAAATTCTTGAACTCAAATACTAAGATCCTTATGTACGTTGACATGTAGCAAATGAAACGTTAAAGATTCGTGAATGTCTATACATTTATAGATTCTCATACATATCTCAATCTATAATCCTCAACGAATCCTGAAGTTCTAGAATCTTTTGGTTTTGAGATTTATTGATTAATTTTAAAGAGTTATTCCATTCCATGAATCTTGAACATGAGTCCTAAGATCCTCGTGTACTTTGAGATGTTTTACAACCAATGAAACATTAAAGATTCTTGGATGTTCAAAGATTTGTAGATTCTTAAAGATATCTGAGTTTTGAACCGTCAATAGATCCTGAAATCCTTTTCGTTAGGGTTTTAGATTCATTGATATAGCTCCAAGAGTCATGCCAATTGGCTCATTCTGTTGTGCCCACCACTAGTTTTGCCACCTTCCGATGTTGCGTGCGCAAAACCCAGGGCGTGCTCGCGTACGATATGGTGGAATGGTTGAAAAATATGTTCCGAAGCAAGGAGATAAAAACGCATCGAGGCTACGCACCGACCGTGCGGTAGATAAGTCAGTTGGGGGATGAGAGGGCGCAGGAGGAACTGGTTAAGAACGCACGCACCTGTGCCGTGGAAGCAATGATGGATCGATTGCAATATAGGGCAATTCGTGTGCATGATATCCTTCCCTTCCAGGGAAGTTTCTTCATCAATGCCCCAAAACCATACGGAACAAAGCCTGCCCTCCCTACTCCCGGTGCTAGATCTCTCGCAGTTAACACTTGACACCACTCTAGACCTCACAACACTCGCGAGCTCTGCGAAGCTCGACCAGGCGCCAACCATTATCTCCCGATGTCGCCCTTTTCTGCCACACAATCACAAAACCACCATCAGGCGGCCGCCACTGGGCAGGTTTTCTGACCGTATTCGCACAAATTTCTCCCTTTGCTTCGCCCCCTACCCGCTACCCATAAATCAAAAAGGGCGATAGATAACCTTATCATTCCAGGGCCCCGCGAGTTTGTTTATTCATTAACCCGCCCGGGTGGTTAACAACTAACTTTGGTCAACGTCAACAACGTGCCGGATTGAAGGGTGTACCATGGGTGTGTATGAATGGAGGGAGCGGTTGGGTGGGTAGGGGTGGAGGTTGGAAGGGCCCTCCGTAAAGGGGTGATTATCCGATACGAGCAGGTCGCAGCAGTTACCTGCCTGCTCACACTAGCGGAGCGGTCGTGCTGAACCGAGCGTGCGTGTTTCAAGAAATATTTTTTAGTTTTATCATGGTTATTGCAATTCTGTTTTTGTTATTTCATGAAAAATGAATTAAAGGGTAATATTGTTTGAATACCCTCATACAACCATGAAAGGGTATATTGTACAGAACTATTCTAATACCCTTTTCAAGTCATTTCTAGACTCCAAAATTTTCTACCGAAAAACGTCGCTTTGGAATGTTACTTTACATGACTTTATACGCTTTATATGGCTGAACTAATATTGAAGTGAACACGGATTGTTATGGCAATATTATTGGCTACCATTGCATTACAAGATCTTGTTTGGCGACACTTTAAGACCGTTTCCCAGGAAGAGCGTTGTGGCCCTTTTAAAACTGACAAATCTTTGTGAAGTGGCAGAATACATGACGTCCATTGAAATCTGATGACACTTAAACAAATGTAAACAAATGTACAATCAATGCTGTCCTATTTTTAGTTGGCAAGAGGAAAAATAGTTATTTCCGTTTGTTTCCTTATTGGGCAGTTATTTACGTTTTCTTTAGTACGGTAAACGATCAACAATAGTTTTTATTACATTTTAACAGTCGTACTTCTAAAGATTATCTTAAGGATATCCGAACAGGACTAACTTTAGCCTGGGTGATCTTAAATTTTCGTAAATAAGAATTTCTTAGTCTAGGCTCATCTTCTTCAAATGTTTTGTATTCTTGACGTCCATGGTGGAGGTGAAGCTCTTCCCTAAATTTCCTCTTAGAACCCTCTGCTGGGACGATTTTTGCAAACAACAAACAACGCTACCGTCGACGTCCACATGATCCAGGAAATCTTCTCAACCCATCACACGCAGCTTGCAATGCCCGTACGTCCAGCGTAATGCAAACAGTTTGCAACGGTTGAATAGGCCGGCAGCCGAACAGCCGGAAGCGACCGTGCCATTGTTTGTGGCCCTGGCCAGACAGCGGAGCGACAGGGCCCACGCGGCATCCAGCCGCACTCCCTGTGTTATCTTCTCCTGCCCTTTCCCCCGAAGCAAACAGCACGCGGCGCCGTCGGGCACCACGCTCGACACGTCCTAGCGAGCGCACACTATGTAAACAGTGCTGTCAAAACCGAATCAGGGCCGTCTTAACTTTTGACAGCTATATTGTGCCTCCTCCCCCCCATCACTTTTTTTGTTTACTGCAACACTGCACCGGCAATGGTGGTGCGAGCTGCACATTGGCGCACACCGGACGGGCACAAAACAAATGCGTTTGCAGAGCGGCCAAAGCCGGACCGGGAAGGAGCTGGATCGGGACGGCAAATTGTGCCGGCGTGCGGCGTTAAATAAATTTCCCTTTTATTAAGCTGTGTGCGCATGTTTGTCAGGTTTTTGCAACGGCGCGCTTATTAGCTTATGGACCCGCGGTTCAGCACTTAACGCAACCCGCCGTGCAGACTGGCCGAACAGGCTGCGAAGGACAAGAAAGCTGCATGGTAATTTGCTCAATTTTCCAATTAGCTAACGAGCGAACCTTTCTTAGGCGACGGTTCCGGGGTGTTGGCTGGTTTGCTGCTGGTGTGGGTTTTATTTGCAATAAAGATTTTAGTGTTTCCCGCTTTGCGAGAACCTAACGCCTACTATCGTAATTGAATCCGCCAGTAATGCTTAACGGCTTCGCTCCAAGATCGCTGGCATGGTTTAATGGTTACCGGCCATTGCAATGCCTATAAAATCATCTCCCACCAAAAGGACGCATATTAATCGGTTTGCTGATATTTTCGCAGCGCAGCGGTGTGTCAACCCGAAAGGACACCCATAAGCCGATGGGGCGAAGAAACGATTTAACCGTTTGCGATCGCAGTACGCATCATTATCGTTTCTATTGCACACACGGCGCAGTCGGATCAACGTTTTTTTTTTATGGGATGCTATTCCGCCATAAAATCCCGAGGCTCGTAACCCCAGGTTGCACACCCTACTAGAGCAGCGAGTTTAATTGCCGGGCCGCAGCAGGATAATCCTAGGCTTTATGGGAAGCGTAATCTCGGTCCACGATCACACTTGCTCATTAATTAACGTTTATGGCCGTGCGCGGCCGTTTGCTGTGCATCCTGCTGCCGTTTGAAATTCCGAAGTTTGTTGAACCGACGGCTTTCGCAAGCGAACGAGCGGCAGTTTGGCGTACATGCAAATTAGCTGCAATGTGCAACCTGCGATGGGTGGCTTTAGCGAGCATTAGATAAATCAAAACCTTTATTTGCGTTCGTTCACCGTTTGACAGTTGAGTAGTCAGTGGTTGGGCCACAGCGCAAATGAGCTCCAAAGCGTACACTTTCCTCGAGCTTAGGCTTTGCAATTGAAGTCATAATCTTTACTGGAGTTCAATAGGATTAAATGCAGGGTGGTTCGAAAGGTTTTTGAATAAACAATTTTGATTAAAAGAGAATTTCAAATATCGAAGAAACTTGAAACCCTTGCAGCTAGAAGCTCCAAGTATCTAAGATATCACAAAGGACTTTTGGAGCATTACGAGAAGGAACTCCCAAACCTAAACTTTTGTTGTACTGTTCCGCAGTGCTGTGGATAACATCCACAGTGAGGATGAAAAGTGAAGGATCTTTGATATAGATGTTAACAAGTTATTTGTTGACAAGACCGACTAGAATGGATAAGCTCCTAAAGAATTTATAATGATCTGTTTTGTAGCAAACACATACAGCGCACAATAAGACATTTTCCGGCAGTTTCATCGTTTAATAGGATTCGCTATGCTGTACCACGTATACTAAGAGACAGAAAAAGCTCTGGAAGGCCATGATCCTACGCGGGTTGTTGTGCCACACAAGAGAAAGAATACTTGTCCCAAGGAAACGAATCGTCTTTGGGGAACTTCAAACCTCATCGTATCCTTCTTAGGTTTAATACATCGCTCTAAGTGCGTTGGTCCAAATGTTGTTCCAGGTTTAGTGATGACTCATCTGTCTCAAGAAGCTGCTTCCGTGAGGATCTCTGTTTAAACGGTGGATCCTGTTGATACTGGAGTTCGACGCTGAGTCATCCTTCTGAAGGACTTACTTCCTTGGGGATCTCTAGATCGACGGATGTCACTTCCTCTAGTTGTTAGTTTCGACAAAAATTTCCAGAATTCGTCCCATCGAAATGCACCGGTGCAGCCATACAACCTAGCGCAGTAGCTGGCGTCGTCACAATTTCCTTGGAGTCTTTGATAACAAAGCCTGCTGGCGTGGGGCGTTTTGGCCCGGGAAGGGCATGCCGAGCCGGTTGACGATGCCACTCCAAAGCGTGACTCCAGGGTCGGGAGCCGCCGGCCTAATAGTGCACTGGGCAGGGGTGTAACCGGACCGCCTGTCCGTTAGCCTTACACGGCGGTACGGCGGCTTAGAGGGGTTTTTTTTCTCTCTCGCTCCTACTCTCCAAAAACGGTAAACACAGTGCAGCAGAAGCGGGTTGGAAGCGTAAGCCCACATTCCTGAGAGGGTCCTAGAGCACGTCCACGGGCTGCTAGTAGCACCCGGTAGCCGGCCGCAAGCGAGGACCCCGGCGCCCCCGGATACGCTCGGTACGACCGCGGCGTCGTTGCAGAGCGACGAACTTTGCTCCCCTATTTTGGACGCACTGTTGCTTTTAATTGGAATACAAGCGAGGGAGGGAGAGATAGAGAGAGCACACACACACACACAAAGTACGCCCGCACACAGGCTTGCCGGGCGGCCCTCGGGGTACGCGCTCGCCCCAGAAGGTCCATAAGGTCCCGCTTTGGGAAGCGGACTCTGCGTTTTCGAACCATTTTTGGGCAAAAAGTGTCGCTACGGTTTTGGTGCGGAGCAACTCTGGTTTCGCTTCGCTCTTTCCTTTCACGAGTTGTAGAAGAGGGGAAGGTGGAAAGGGGAAGAGGGAAGGGTGGCTACTGCATCCCTCCGTCCATGCTTTCTGGCATCGTTCGCCTGTCGGCCCTATTTCTTCGTTCCCTTTCAGATTCCGCGGTGCGGTGTTGTTCTCTTGCTTGCTTTGTCCAGTCGTTGCGTGTGTGTGTGTGAGAGCATCATCTACCCCCCCCCCCAGCCCCGCCCTCCTTCTTTGTCAACCCAGCCGGTTGTCGGCTGTCAGTATGGGGCGCTCAGCGCTCAATCAGGGCGAAACCCCCTTTCGGAAGGCTAAAGAATGGCGCAAGCGTTCTCTCGCAGCTTCCTGCTCCCCCACTGGAGGAAGTATGGAGGGGGAATGGGGGAGGGGGGGGAGGTTGAGGACACACCAAAAACGGAACCTTGCACCCGGGCATTCCTATCCCGGGGCCTGCCCGAAAAAGGGCTCGCTTCGGTGCGGTTAGAATGAATGTTGCACTCGCTCCCATTTCTCGCACGCTGTGCCGGACCACCCCTCCAACCCAGGCAAGGTTATCCAAAGGGCGGGGGAGCCTTGTCGGAAGATTTTGTGCAGCCGCTTGCCCATATGCCAGAAGTTGAATGACTTCCAGGCGCGGGCTGTGGGCCACATTCCAGCACCCCCGGTGGAGTCCTCTCGCGCGGAGGCCGTGGTGATGGCTAAGCTTCGGGGCGCACACCGCCAGAGGGCGCCCCTGAGGAGTTGTACTATTAGCGAAGACTCCGCTGGCCTGCAAGCGTTCGGACACGAACGTCCAGTAATTGTGATAACGATTGGTAGGTTGTGGTGGGAAAGCCTCAAGGAATTGTGTTTACTGGATCAAGAATAGTTTGGAAGATAAAAAAACCGTCTAAAAACGAAATGAATAAAACAAGGAAAAATACTGAAAAAAAGGAAAGAATTTATCTTTACTAATACTAAAAGTAAAGAATTATTCTTTATCTTACACAATCCAATCAATCAACTCCAATTATATACAGATTCTACATCATAGGCAGAATAGCAACTTAGAGGTAAGCTTCTTATAACACATTAATTGAAAGTAACAAAAATACTTAAATAAATTGTACATTCTTTATAGGTGAGGTCAACAAGAACCAATCGAATGAAGGTTCCTAGCTTTATATGCTTCGTCTTATAATCTGAAGAGATAATTATAGAGTTATGGATTTTACATAGAACCAAACACTGAATGTCTCACAATTCTCCCATAGATGCTCTAGAGTCAACACTCAATGCCTCAGAGTATAAACTTAATTATTATTAAAACTGTATCAAATTGGTGACTTTAGTCAAACAATTTTATGGTAACGTCTGCATTGTCAACCTACCCCAAGCAGTCACGACAATCAAATGGCCATTCGACTTTGCGAAGAAAAGTTTGTCTCACATCACGCATCGCTGAACGTCCCGCTTGCACACGGAATGCACACACGATGGCAGCAAAATGTCATCTCACTCGCCGTACAGGCGAGTCCCACGTCCGGAAGCAAAAATGGGCGAACAGTGGGGCAGTGCACCCCGCAAAAACCGATGTCCGAAACCGGATCCAGCTGATCGATGACCGCCTTTGACGTTGCCGTTGTCCTGCGGGCCGGGCTGCGAAGATGCGGTTGCCTGTGCCGCCGCCTCATTATTAGTTTGATTTGTAACCGCTTTCTTTGGAGCTGGGCGTGGGTGTCCTCCAGTCTTTATTCAGCACTGTGACCCTTTAGGAAGAGATAGAAGGAGAGAGAGAGAGAGAGAGAGAGAGAGAAGGAGAGAGAGAGAGAGAGATGTTTAGAGAGACATCCGACAGCTTCGCAAGATGTCTTCTGGATCCTTCCTGGTCCGATCGACGAAGTGCATGAAGCGTGCTGGTGGCAACTCGAAACCTTGGGGCAACTCCTGAACTGTGCAGCTGCCCGTGACAATAGCGATCCGGAGTAAGAACGTCTTCGGAGGGAGGGAGGAAAAGTCAAGAAAAAGAGGAAACTCACACACAGCGCCCATGATTAATGGGCGCCACGCACACCCACCTGGCACACTGTTCGCACCCCGTTGCCTGGGCCTGGCTGCCCTCCGAGGAGGAGGTCCGGGGGGAATAGGTCTTCCCAGGTGTTCCATAGGCACTGGACGGATACAATAGGATCTAGACGGGCCCGCGCTGGAACGGGCGGGTCGGCCGGTTGGCGGCTAATCATATTGGGGCCATTCATTTTATTTGGGCATTATTCTGCCCGACCCATCAATCATTTCCGAAATCGAATCGATCTGCGCACCCGCATGCGGCGCCCACACCAATCGAAACGCGGATCTTGGCTGCCTCTTGCCGCGCCGGTTGACCGTCGCCACCTGAAAAAGCCCCGATTAACCGCGATGGCGCCGTGTAATCTCGCCCCCAACAAATGGAGAATTGTTGGCTACAAAATGCGGTGCCCCTTCGGGCGGCTACAAAAAAAAAATCAAACAAAACCGAAATTGGCCACCCCCGGCCCGTGCAGCGCACGAGTGCGCACGAAGGTCTTTGCTTGATTGAGGCTTTTGGTTTGTTTGTTTTCTTTCCTTGTTTTCTGTGAAGATGGCGCCACTGCAGCGCTCTGGCGCAGCTACTACACAAAAGCGAGAGAAAGTTGTCGCGTGACGTTCCCGGGGGGTCGCCCGCGAAAGGTTACCGGCGCACGGTCTGCTAGAGGAATCCGGGTTTGCGGTGGGGAAACGGGAAGGAAGGATGCTACCGGGCAGGCGGACGCACCGTTTCCGGGCGGAACAATCACACGGCACGTGGGCGCCCTCTGTCGGAACGCGGGCAAAGCATCAATTTCTAATCTTCACTCGCAGCTGTCCCACCTTACCGTTGATGATCCTGTGAACGAGGGAACGAGGGAAGAAGAGAGAGAAAGAGAGAGAGAGAGAGAGAGAGAGAGAGAGAGAGAGAGAGCGGGTAAAGAGAAGCACACACACACACACACAACACCCTTCAAAGATGCATTTCGCGTGTGCGGTTATGTGTGCACAACGAAACAGTGTAAAGCCTTCGCCTTCTTTTCTGTTTCGTTTCGCTCGTTGCTGTGTGCGTTTGGATCTTCGCGGCTCGGTGCACAAATTATGCAAGTACGGCAACACCACACGCACAGCACGACGCATTAAACAAGCTCGCCCCCTCCACTACACCCCTTCCCCTGTAACGCCTGCACACGCCCGTAGCGCGAACCATATTTGGTGGTGGTGGTGGTGGCGGTGTTGCCGGACCGACATGCGGACGGGCACGGGAGGCATACCTGGCAGCCTGGAAACCGATACGTACCGTGCCGAAACCGGGCCGGTTTGTGACCATGATGGTCCTCTCTCTCTCTCTCTTTCTCTGTGCCTCCCGTATATATGCCAGATGCAACGGTCTGGTGTGTGCAGCAACAAAAAAAAAAACAGAGGATGCGAAAATATGATGGGAGCAAATGGTTTAGCACTCAACAGCGGCACGAACTGGAAATCGCTGGCAAAAGAGGGCCCGCACGCCGGAGACGGATTATCTCGGGCGAGATAAAAGATGCTCTCGTATCGATTTCATCGCACCTCAAGCTAACGAACCAGTGCGGTGCTGCGAAGGCAAACGAAAACAAAAAAAAAAACAAAACACTAAAATGCCAAGAACTCGAGGTGACGGTGAAGCGAAACGGAAACTATCGAATTCGCGAAGGGAAGGAGTCCATCCAGTGATTACGTGACGCAGTTGACGACTGACCCTTTTGCATTAACAAGGATTTACTGTAATAATACTAAAGATAGAAAAATAGTCATCAAACTGAAGAAAATAAAGCTTAGCAACACAGTGGTGGGTA
Organism: Anopheles epiroticus; assembly: GCA_000349105.1. NCBI lineage: Eukaryota > Metazoa > Arthropoda > Insecta > Diptera > Culicidae > Anopheles > Anopheles epiroticus. The sequence continues at coordinate 20,943 of KB671529.1, read as the reverse complement.
AACATTTTTTCTGTAAACCTGGATACATTTTTTTTTATAAATTGCCTTTCAATAGGCCGAGCATAATTTGTTATTTTTTCCCGGGTTTTCCAACCACTGTAGGTGGTCCTAGCTAGCCCATTTTTGCGCCTGTCGTCCTACAGTCTCTGTTACTCTATCAACTAATTCAGAAATGATTTCTAGATATTTTCACAACAGTATTATGTGTTTGTTAAGTTTTTAAATGTTAAGTTGAATGATTGCTGACATTGGGACTCTCTCTCTCATAAATATGACGCAAACAGATGGAAGAGCCGACTCTTCTAACGTATGCTTGGTTGTGATATTAACACCGTGAACACTTTCGTGGCGTAGTTCATGGACAGCCTCCCTTCCCTGATTGGCGGGTGGAAACGGAAATAAGCTTTCAAGAAACAAAAAACTGCTTTTTGTATAGCGAGAAACAGCAGAGGGATAAAGGGTACACAAACGGGAGACACACAAACACACATCTGCAGGAAGATGCTGACGAAGATGCGCGAAAGCAGGCAGAATCGGTGCGGAATATCACACCCTGCATGCAAAAATTCATCCTGCTGCCCGTTTGGCGGCTTTGGCGCTTGGAGAGTTAACCGTGAATTGATGAGAGGGAAGGAGCGGAAGAGAGAAAGAGATGATAAAAAGAATGTTCAGAAATGTTCAGAAATAAAGTATGATCCTGCCTGTCTTCTTGCTGGAGCTCAGGATGGTCCCATTCAAAACGCTGGACCGGAGGGTCCTCAGCACTCCGCAACATCTCCAAAAGGCTCCAAAGCAACAATCCAAATGCTGATGTTAACGGACTCGCTAATTGATACGATGCGTTAAAACAAAACCACTCCAGTTCGTGACCCAGTGCAAGTTTCCGCACCTCCGCCATTGGTTGGCTGGTGGTACTAATCTTGACAGCATACTTGGAGCAAAGAAAACACATTGGACGTCGGAACCCGTTGGAGATGAGCTGGAAATTGGCAATGGGTGATTTGGACGTCCAGAGCATCATCACACTACCTGGTCGTGATCACACTACCCGACTGGTTGGCGCAACCTATTGCCCAACAACGAAGACATTTCTACATTCTCAGGTGTCTGTCACCCATCACAGAATTGCAGGGCTTAATAAACGGCATTCTTCCAACTTGTGTAAGCTCCATGCTCCCCTCCGCCCAAAGCAGTATATTTTAGCATGGATTTCGTAACATATTGTGCCAACAACAGAGAAAGGCAGCGTTAGAGCTACAAGATCCCGAAAATCCTCCCACCGAAGATTTGTGCCCATACCCACCGCTCGCGGTGCTAATGCTCCTGCTCTCGCCCCCGTCAAAACTGTCTCCGTCTAAATTACGGGACGAATCGTTGCGAAACGATGCCATGCAGTCTCGGGGCGTCTCGTGAGCCGGCCAGCCAGGCAGCAGTTTCGCGCCAATAAATTTCTCTTAATTCCGCTCACTAATGCGGAAGCGTTGGGCAATGCGGAGGGCCTCGGAATCACTGTCATTATTTATTGTTCCTCAACGGTGTCTGCCTAATGCACTGATCCCTCCCCTGTTCATTACTTTCACACTTTCGGTGAAGGTGACCTAGATAGCAGGCGCACGCACGTCTGCCACGCTCTAATCCCCGTGAAGCAAGACGCAGTGCGCTAAGGTTGATTGCAGTGATAGAACTATTCCAGGGTTTTGGTCTTTGTGAGAACCGAAAAGAGATCAAATGTCCGTTGGGTACTTTTTTATCAATTGTCTTGCGTGTTCATTCTTATCCTGTTTATTTTAATTGATTTTTATTTTAATCACTGCATCCTAGTTTTTACCGAAGAAATCATTTCCATTGCAAGATGATAGTGACTTTTTAATGTTTTGAAATTCATAATAATTAAAATTCAAATTGATGTTAAAACTTCTACAGTCCTAGAAGCTCTGTAATAACAAGAGAATTCTTTAAGCCAATTTTGTAATATATCTATTAAAAATCTTGCACAAGATTAGGTCGTTGGAAATTAAATTCGCTATTCATTTTTTTAAATTTCCAATGTTAACAGCACGATGGTACATATTCAAAGGTGCTTGCATAATCAAATCTGGCAACGGAGCAGAATTACATCCTGCTAAAGGGTTGAAAAATCTTGTCAGCCTCCTTGGGAAAGTATTTCAAAAGCTTATTTTTCAACAGTTTTCTTTAATCAATTTTGAACAAGATCCTTTACTTCGCACCTTGGCAGGATTTACAGTAAAGTATCAAGAACTTACATGAGATGGAAGATAAATTTTAAAAAAAGTTGGTCAAGTGTCAGACAGTGTTTCATCAAAACCATATTAATGTTCAATCAACGCAACCCCAATGTCTGAGAAACATTCATATATCCAATGAAAATGAAAAAAAGGTCAAAAACTCAAATTAAAATTCCATATATTGAAATGTCCTCAACGTTTGCTTGAATAAATAATCGACCGAGCTAGATATTTTACAGCAACAGTGTGAAAGGATCAATATGGTCCTCATCGGCGAAAAACAATCTCTACTCGACAAAAGCAATATTTATGTTAATAATAAACTCTCCTGCTACTACTACTGACCTGAGCCTGGGAGCGCGCTCGGTAAATCAACTCTCGAAACGCTCGCACCTACAAAACAAACTCTCGGCCGCCGTCCCGTTGCAACACATGCCCAAGCAAGAAATACCCACAAAATCCCCTGCGTCCTTGGGCTTTCGGTGGGAAAATCCCGCCACAGCGCGGTTGGAAAAGGGCCCAGCCGGGTACCGCCTGGTCCAGCTCCAGGATGGTGATCTTCGCCGGGTAGTGATGTTCGCAGGTGAGCTGCAGCCCTGCGCAAACGACGCTAACATCGTCGGACGTTGATCATCCCCGACGGGGTAGCGCACGTTTTCGGGAATTTCCGGAACTAATGCTGCTACCTTCTGAAGCCTCCGGCGGTTGGAGGAGAGAATGGCGTATGACTTTAGTGCTGCCGGTGGAGGGCAGCAGTTCTGTTCGCCTCTTCGCCCTTGGGTCTACCTAAGTTCTCACGCCAGCACCGGCGCAGCGACACCTCGCAGGGCAAGAAAGCAGAACCAGTCCCAATCTCTTTCATGTCCAGCTCCCGGAGTCCCGGAGAGTGCGCGGTTGCCGCTGTGCACGGGGGGGTGTGAAATCCATTAGGCTCTCGCGCGCCCTTTTGTCGGGGGCTCTCCGTTTTATTACCAAAACAAACTGGCAGACTGCCGGTAACCAGAAGCCAAGAACAACAAGGCCGAGCGGAATAGCAAGCACTCCTGGTGAAGCGATCCTAAAGCCGGCTTACGCATCCAGTCGTCCCGTCGTGCGTGATGTTTATTTAACTTCTTATGCAAATCGACACAATGCCGGGCCGGGTCGGGACGAAGGACAAAACGGATAAAGAAAGGAAAGGCACGGCAAAATGAGCCGACCGGCTAGCAAACGGACGAAGAATTGCAGCGGTTTTGTTTTTCCTCAGGACTTCCACCAAAAAAAAGAGGCATACGACACCTCGGACAAAGTCCTGCAAGCGTTCCTCGAAGCTGTTGTTGGTTTTTTCCCCCGATTTATCGGCCCCGGTGTCTCGCATTTGCATACCCCGTTGCCGAGGGCGTTCGTTCGTAGATCCTCCGATTATGTTTCTCCCTACCTGCGCCCCGGTACCTTTACTGTTGCCGGGAAGTGCCTTCCGTGCGTTACGTTTTCGTTGTAAAATGGAAATCACAATCTGCTTGCTTTGGCAATTAATGGCACACCGTGTACCCTCGCAGCGCACTTTATCACCGGAATTACCCATTCCCGTTTGCCCCTCGGGGGTGAGTCGATCACGCGCGCGAGGGCCTTTCGAGAGCGTTTGGTTTGTTTTTTAAATTGTGTGACAGTTTTAGGTGCACATGCGAGGTGCGGCCAGAACTGCTGCTGGAATTTGTTTTTGGTCTGCTTTAAGCCGCGGCCGGAGTTAAGCTCCGACACGATCTCCGACATGTTTTGTTTTGGAATTTTGTTGTTCCGTATCCTGGAGTTCCTCCAGGCTTCGGAAACTTCTTGTTTCAAAGGTGCCTTTTTGCTGTTAGCATTCCTATCGTACGTGGAGAACGATCTTGTAAATCTTCCTGTAGCTGAAACTCATACTATTGTCCTCTAACGCAGCCAGTACCGAGCATTTGAGATATCTCCCAGTCTATAAAAAATGTCCTATTGGACATGGTTTCACACCGCACCAGAATGTCCACAAAACGTTTGATGTACGACGCCACGTCCACCCTAGCAGATCACCCTGTAGGAAATAGTTCAAAGAAATCCTTTCAATGAATGCACCACAGTGTCGATGCACCACCGCAAACAGCTCGGCTCATGTTTGAAGTTCTTAGCTTAATCCTCCCGCCCATCAAGGAATCTTCTCTATCGCTCATATGTGGGAGCTGCTGGTCTAGGCTGTTTGCGCACTCTAGACCACAACCCGCGGGTCTCCATTAATATCCCGCAGGTAGTTTGGGACGGGATGAGGTCATGCACGATCTAGTCACGGGGACTGGCTGCCAAAGGGGGAGGCGAGGGTTTGGCAACACTGCCACAGCACGTACACGGTATGCATCATCGCTTGGGAATGTGGTACGGTATGCACGGTGAGAAACCACACACACACACACACACACACGCCGGGGTTGCAAATGCACGGCCCGGCAGCCAGCGTTTTAGATTGTGTAGAGACGTGACCCGCCGGCGGCGGAGACACACCTTCCCGAAACGTTGCCTTTGCGCGTTTTGTCGCCATATACACGCCCGGCCGGCCGCTGTAGAAGGTGTAGAGACCTCGCAAAACTCCCGCCAGCCGGCAATGCCACGTTCTCGACACGCCGTGGGCACTCAGGGCAGCTTGGGTGTGATACATATTTCCATCTCCCCGTGCAGCTTCTCGCTTCCCGCACCGGGCCCGAGTCCAAGGGTGAAGTCTCTGTCTAGGCCAGTGGTCGGCAAGAGTGACACCGATCTTTGTGTTGATTTTTACAAACAATAATTGGACCAAATCATAGAGATTTGCGCTTAATAATGACAAGAGTAACAAACAGAGCTAGTAGCTAACGTTATGTGACAATTAATGTATGAAGATCAAGGGCTATGATATGTCGTTTAGGTATTGTTCAAACCCCTTGTTGGCAATGTGTTAGTTTATTTAATTGTTTATTTATTGTAATAAAAATTAAAAAAAAAAACGTACCCTCAAAGTGGTATTGTTTGCTTCTCATTCGATTTGCCACTTCGACACCAGAGGGTCGAGCGCTACGAAATTTTCAATTATGTTACCGTTTGAGTTTGAGTTAATTTGTGTCATCAATTGGATAATAGCTCTTTCGAGCTGGAACACTTTCCGTTTTTTCTCATAGCAGTTAGTTAATATGGCTCGGCTGCAGAGCTAGTGGAAGAATTTAGGGGTACCTGTAAACTCCTGGGCGCTGGTTTGTGGCTCCTGAGTATAATTTAGTCCACCGGAGTTATGGGGAAAGATTCTGTAGCCGGATGTGGAAGAGATGCTGTTAGAGCTTCAAAACACTTTTTTTAATGTTTAACATGTTGTAGAAGCACCTACACGTTTCGATCTATTGAAGATAATTAAATAAGAGAACTGGTTTCAAGGCATGATTGTGTTCTATCGATGTAAGGATCGATGAAGTTTGTCCACCCCTGGTCTAGTTACGAGTTTTGTTGGAAGGGAGAATCAGGAGGGGGGGGGGGCAAAGGCAGTTAATCGAAGCAATTTTCTTGCACGCTGGTCCTAGTCCTGGCGCCTCGCCCCAAACCCAGCGCGAGAGGTTAGAACGGTCTCTTGCGGCTCAATCACATCAATCAGCGCCAATGACCATCCGCGCGATGCGTTACCTCTTCCTCGTGCTTAGCCCCCAGCAACGAGCGGATGGAATGTGTGACGCCGCGCCACCGTGCGAAACAGCGAGTGAACGACGAGAGTGAAGCACACCCGAAATAAAAAAAAACTGTTTATATATAGAGAAATGAGAGCAGCCGGCAATATTGCGGATTAGGGCCGCAGAGTAATTGACGGAGCGCAGATGTCGTAGACACATTTTTCGCCGCTCAGACATTTGCGCCCCACTGTGGAGTCTCCACCCCCTACACGCACCAGGCCACGGTGTGAGTTATTGGTTTGCGGGAGCACAGGGAACCAACAGATAGTGGCGGCGGGTGAGAGACACGTCGCGAGGCGCACTTATGGAGCTCAAAGTTGCATGCTCATCGCCTTCGCAACCCCGTGTGTGTGTCACCTTCGCATGTGATTGCCTAGGACGCTAGGCCCTGCTGGAATGCAGCAGGCGCCGGCAGCTATCCGCTCTGGCATTCCGCGCTGAGAATTCCGCACGACAGTCGCAGGAACTCCCTTCGGAAACGGAAGCCGTACCCCGGGTCCGGGCAGCCGGAGGGTGAGAATGGGGATGCTGTGTTTACTCACATTGCGCGTACGGAAAACGTTTGTGTGCGTATGTTGAGATGTCTTGCGTGTTGGGTGACAGGTGCGTGCGAGACGCGGTGGAAGCGGCCGGCGGCTCGCAGAGCAGATTATTCGGCGAGCATTGTCATGTGTTGCTGTAGGTACGCGTGCGCCACCGGTCCTACTTTAGCCACCGTTCCTTACAAGCTCCCGGGACGGGCGGGGTGGAGAGCCGTCCACTCGCACGACTAGACTTGCTGTATTTAGCGGCGCTCTTACGCTGTTGTTTTGCATCCCCCAAATTTGTTGCGCGTAACGCTAACGCACACCCACTCACGGGCGCGCGGTCGCAGCGCAAGCCGCGTAACGGGCTGCGAGCCCGGTTTGCGACCGCAGTGATGTACCGCGACCGCGACGAGCACGACGAGCACACGCGCGAACCTCTGTGCGAGCATACCGAACGAACCGCTAGCTCCCAGCGTCCGTGTGACCCTTAACGAGCGCCCCAGTTCCGTTTCTCTGTGTGCGTGTTTGTGTGTGTGGCTGGGGAGATGTGCTCACTGTTGTAAGTGTCCAGCAACCGCGTACCGCGTACGGTAGGACGAGCAGCGGCACTAGTGGTGCTCGTTAAGCGCTGCGCTTGTTTCGCAGGGCTGCAAACCAGTGGACGCTACAGGACGGCGCCGCGCGGCGTCAGCGAGTCTTGCTTGTGCTGTTCGGCTGTGTGTGCGGGTGTGTGCGGGTGGTTTGGTTAGTTGCCCAGAGGCGCCATCCTGCGGAAAGGGGCGCCCACCATTCCAAAACGGTGAGTGTGAGTGTAACGCTTGCAGTAACGGCTCATTGCAAAGCGCGATCCGTCCGGAATGCTTGGAACCTGGTGGCGTTTGCTCGTGATTTTTGATCTATCTGCCGTCACTGCCGGGGCGTGAGTGTGTGTGTGTGTGTGCTGTGCATGACGTACGGCATGGGATGAACAATAAAGATCGTTTGTGTTGCAAGCTCGCGTTTATCGGATAACATCTCACATTCGTACCGTCCCATTCACCGCTTTACCTTCACACCTCCTCACGGTGTAGATACCTTCCCTCCCCCACCCCCCGCCTCCCCCTACCTGGTGAAGGTGTTGATCTGTGGGGCGCTTTTGCAAGAGTCTGTGTGGATGTGGCGCTACTCTTGCTTCACGCTGTCACGGCTGTATGAGTGCTAGTGCTTTATCTATTCTCAACGCACATTTTCCTCCTTCAGCCGCCCACTAGCAGCAGCAGTAGCAGTTCTTCGCACGGAAGCGACGATCAAAACGCATTTCGAACGACGACGACAACGACAACGACGACGACGACGACAATATCCGATACAACGACGAACATATCCACAACTACACGCGCAGGTGGACAGTTTCACACATCGAAGTGGTAAGTGTTTGGAGCAGGGGCGAAAAAAGGTCGGTGGAGGACGAGGAGGAAAAACAAATCGCCTACTCCGCCGGCTCTCCCCGCCGCCATCGGTTGGGCAGAAGATTTATATCGGCTAGGTGAGAGAAAACTTTCCACCCGCCGCCCCTACGCTAAACGATCAACCCGTTCTGCTTTTCCCGCCCAGCTAGACCGACCGAGCCGTCACCGTCACCCATACAAGCGTTACGCGAGCGTGCGCGAGCGCCCCCCCTACCCCGAGCGCGCGTGCTCCGAAGCCCGGTGGTTGCGCGGTGTGGTGCACCTGGAGGCGCACACCGTCCAAGGTGTGACACCAGCCGTTCCACCCCTTTAGTGGGCCTGCCGCGAAAGGCAAACCGAACACTCAGAACGATACGCGCGCGCGAACGACGGTCGCGTCGTGGCAGACGTGTGGAGCTAACGCAACGTGTCTCGCTCCCTCGCGCGTTGGCTCGTGCTGCGAGGCTGTGTGAGACCGTGGCGGGACAATTTATCATCGGCTCGCGCAAAACCGCGCCACCCCAGCACCCGGCGGCCAGCAGGAAGTCATCTGCCGGTGTGCGGCGCGGCAACAGCCAACAGCAACTATCAACCCTAGTGCGCGAAGGCAAAGCCAAAAACACCAAAACGTAAGAAGGCAAAACCCGACGGTCCGACGGGCCGAACCGCAGCGGGCAAACGGAACGGAAGGCTGAGCAGTCCCCGCAGCCCGGCTACCCTACCGAGCGGCCCGCCACCTTCAGAACGGGCGGCACACCGATACCCGGCGCTGTCAATTTTCGGGGACCAATCAACCGCGCAACGCGAATGATTTGCAACTCGCATCAAGGTAGGTTTGCAAACTTTGAATTTTGGGTGAGGGAGGATGGGGAGAAGAGGGAGCGGGATCGAAGAGGCAATGGGGTGAGGATGGTGTGAGTTTTATGATTATCACTCGCTTCGCGCTTGCTGTCCTTCTTTTGATTGATCCGGAGGTAGCGGATTGAGCCGCTCCGAAAAAGGGACCGTTTAAGCAGCGCTTAACAAGCGCTCAAATACAATTGTAGCGTTTTGCGTTTGCGCTCAAAAGGGTTTCCTCTCAAAGAGAAAGTATTTTTTGTGCGGACGGTTTGGTCCTAATCTACTCTTGGACACTTTACCACTACCAGCCGCCGTTTCAACGACAAGTTTATGTCCTAAGAGCGAGAAATAAAAATCACCATCAAATGTCGCGATAAATTAGTGCGCGGGAGCGAAATGTTCATAAACATAAGCACGTGCATTCAAAACAAAACGGAGTAAATTAGGCCACCACGATAGTCCGAAGCCTGACAGGATTTAAGCTTCTGCTGCTAAATTGTTGTTGGGGCGGCGCCATCGTCGAGAGGTAGTGGCACGAGCCTCCCAGCAAGGCTCACAACGTTGTTCGAAACCCTCTCAAACCGTCCTCCTATGCGCAGGTTTATGTTTGCACCAAGTCAGAGAAATAATTCATGAACTACGTTATGCTGAAATGTCGAATTGTGGATCCTTTCCCCTCCCTAGCATAACCGAACGTAACGTTAACGTCCCTCCTACTAATTACGTAACGTCTCAGATCACTCAACTTTTGTATCATATTCTAACGTTACGTAACAAAAGTCTTGCTTCCCCTTCCATTGTGTGGCGAATTGTAACGCTTTAGCTAATCCATTCCATTTCCCCCGCTCCTAAGAGCGTTACGTAATTGATGGACAGTCCCCTACACCACATTTCTTTAATTGATAATTCTATTATTCCATATCCGTTAGGGTTACAATTTCATACAAACAATTACTAACTATGCTGCTTTTTATGGAAAAAAATGGTTTGCTAAAAGTGGTTGAGTGTTATTTAAACGTTGATTTTTTCCCTATACAAAGCAGTTCATTTTATTTTACTGTCAGCACACCATCGGACGACCAGCTTAAAAGCATTGAACCACATGATTTTGACTCTTTATTATCATAAATATCTACCGAGCAAAGATGCCTAGACACTTTGACGTAACTTTATATTCTTTTTTACGTTTTAATTTTATTTGAAAATAGAAAATTAGCAATACATCTGAAATTAAAAATGGTAGATTTTTTGCAAGGAAATTATTTGTTATTGTTTTGCTCGTTCAAAACCTTGATAAATTGTGCGATAAGCATCTTTCGTTAGCAAAATTAACGACGATCAGCTCAAATCAAAACATTAAAGTATTATTCATTTCATTTTTTTTACGAGTAAACTTTGAAATCATTTTTTATTGCTTCTTTCCTCGTGAAACGATAAATATGTAAAGTATTTTTTACGAAACAATAATACTATAACGACCTATTTAAGACAGTCAAAATTACAACGGATAAAGTTTATTCGCTATTTTATGCTTCTATAATGATCCTTACCTAGTGCTGCTAGATTCTTGTATTTTACATATTTTATGCACTATCATCATACGTGTACTTTCTATTTTCGCTAGTATCGCAGGATGACCGCTTTGCTCTGGATTCCATTTACTCGTCCTCACAGTGATTCATACGCGTGCATTGTAACGAACGGCACCTTGTCGTCCTAGTCGTTTTTACACATCTTTATTTGTAGATTAACAATATTTTTGTCACCGTTTGGTGAAAAGATTTTCCAAAAAAAAAAAAAATTAGTAAATAATCAATACTCCAAGAGGAAATATCCGGAAATCACTTCAAACAAACGCCCCCTTTTAACTCCAAAACTTGCGTGAACCCGTGACGAAACACTTTTGTATGTACATGTGTGTATCTCCCCATCAAAACAAAGAAAAAAAAACTCGAGCGCGATAATTACTCAACCCATCAACCCCAATCCGCTCGCTCGTACTCATCCAGCGCGTCAAAAAGCGGACACCGGGATGCACCCAAAAAGGCCCCCGCCAGAAGCAAAAACAAAAAAAAACAGGGAAATGCGTACTAGCTTGCCCCGCCGTACCCGTTTGCCGCGTCCTGCTGCGGCGCGTTGCGTATGCGGTGCCGCTATTTGCATCTTGTTCGATCACTCTCTCACCCTTCTCTCCCATTCGTGCGCTCTCTCACTCTCACTGGTCCTGCCCAAATGAAGTAAACGTTCATGCAGTTTGCAAGATTTTGCATCGCAAACCCTTCCGTGCTTCCTCACGCGTCTGTAGGGCAATTGCGATGCAACGGGTGCGAGAAGGCGGACTGTGCGTGCGAAGGGCGAGTGAAAGAGAGAGAGAGAGAGAGAGAAAGAGAGTGAGAAAGAGTGTGAGAGAGAGAGAGAGAAAGAGAAGGCACGTTAGGCAGGAAGCTTAGCGTAAGGCGCGCGTCTCGCAAGATGAGTCGTAGGAGTTGCAGCGAAGGGGGGCGCGCACTGCAAACGGAATCGCTGCTTAAGAGGCTCGGAGAGCGTTCTAATTGAGTAAGAGAGACGTGTGCGTGAGAGAGAAAATGGAAGAGGTTTTCTCGCTCACTCTCATTTGTTTTGCCTATCGGGGGATGCACAAAAAGCTGGCGCAAAATCGGAAATCGGAGAGCCGTACGGGTGCGAAAGAGCGAGAGAGAGCGAGAGCGAGAAAGGGAGTGCAGCATACGGAAGTGGCAGAGTGAATAAGCGAGACAGCGAATCGTTTAACGGCCATCAAGAGAGAGAGAGAGAGAGAGAGAGAGAGAGCGCGCACGCTCGAGAGAGAGAGAGAGCGCAGCGAAAAAGGTTCGATTTCCCATCGAGCGGATCGCACAGTCGCGCGGTTGCTCGGAAGCGTCAGAACGGAGCGTGCAGCAAGCGCAAACGCAACGTTGCGAGATACGTCAGAGGCAGCAGCAGCAGCAGCAACAGCTCCACCATCAAACGCAAACGCGAAACGCCAGCAGAAGTTCCCGCCGCAGCATCACAGCAAACGTGCGTGTGTAGGGCGCCTCTTTGGCCCGTTTAAATATGAGGGTTTTTTTGTTGATCCTGGTTCGTTATTTTCGTGTATTGTGTCGCGCTCTGCCAACCCCGAGCCGCGTCTACAGCGGAGTGCTGTTTGTGTGTGTGTGTGTGTGCGAAAACTGACTTCAACGATCGCGCTGCAAACCCTTTTTTTCTGCCTGTCTTCGTTCCGTGGTTTCCTAGCGGCTTGATGTACCTCGCCCGAACCCCGCGAATTAATTGTTGTGTGTGGCTTTTTGTTGATGTTGTTGTTGCTTCCCCCAGGCAGTGCAGGAAGGGAGAGGGAGAGTGGGTAAGCGGGGGCGCGAAAGAGCTCCTGTGTGCAAGGGATGTGACAATCGGCAAAAGTGAAACAAATTGTAGATTTATAAAGATATCAATCCGGTGTGGCAAGTAGAGGAAACAGGGGGAAAGAGGGGGAAGAGGATCGTCAACCGTACTCCCCGTTAAAGGGCAGCCGCTGGCAGCTCTACTGCCATCACCACCACCATCACCATCACAGAAGCAGAAAAAAAACGGTGGCAGCATTCGAACGTCACGATCGCGCAACAGTGTCCGGCGCTGGGTTGTTTTTGACCTGGTGTGCCAGCATCCCCGAGTGATCCCCTCGTATTTATGTGTGCGTGAGTGTGTGTGTGTGTGTGTTTCGGTACCGACCGATCCTGCCGACGAGTCAAACGCCACGCAGCGGCAGCTGCAGCTCTCCGGCCGCCGGGGTGGCGCATCTCATCAACCTCAATCGAACCGAGACACGCTGCACGCCGCACTCACAAACGTGGCCAGCCTCCAACCCGGGCGAGCGCGCGCGCCCTCGAGCTTGTGTGTGGCTGTGTGCATGACGCCTTGGTGCAGGTCATGTTTACCGCCAACAACCAACCGCCGCCATCGCCGCAACCGCTAGCCGCGTAATAGCCGCTCCTGCCATCAACATCTCCCAAGTCTTTCAACCCACCGTCACCCCCCCTGCGCGTGTGTGCTGTTACAGTGTTCTTACAGTGTCGCAGTGTGTCGCACGGATTCCTTTCATGTTTTCGATTAGCGAAGACTTACAAACAAACAGCACGAAGGTTTGCAGTTGCACAGAGTGTTCGGTGCGCGGGAGGGAAAGTGTTGCGAGCGCAATCACAGGACAACAGTGGGATTTTTTTAATGGGGAGAGGGGGAAAGGCTTTCTCAAACCTTCTCCCATCGGTATGGAAGCCACTCGGGGGGAGGGACGATTTTGCGTTTTCCAGCTCCTAGTATAGCTCTTACACACTAAAGCGGTTGTACAAGGGAAAGATCTTAAAGATTTTGAGTGGGATGTCGATTTTTCCCAATTTCTAAAGCACACGGAAAATCTTCCCGTAGGTGTCATCAACGGTCAGGAACCTTAATTTTGGAGCACTCACCGATGGGCACCATGCTCGATATCCTGCTATCTCTGCCACATCAGAACCATCCTAACCTTTTGTCCCTTTTTTCTTCCCTCCTTCTATCCACCGCCTTTTTTTTTGCGCATGACAGTGTCAGGGCGCGAAACGCGAGAAAATGTAAGCCGCAGCCGTACCGCTAGACGAACGATCGAACGAACCGACGAAACGAACGGCAACAACAGCAGTAGTAGTAGCAGCAGCAGCAGCAGCAGCAGCAGTAGTGCCAGTGCCAGTACCAGTCCCTGTGGCCAGCCAGAACCCGCCCAGCGCAGCACCCCCGGGCAGCAACCGGGCAGTGTGGGCCGGCGTGCCGCGTCGTACCGCTGGTGGACGTGCCCCAGCAGGCAGCGAACCCGCCCGAAGCGCCGCAAACGCAAGACGCGTGACGCGCTGGCACCGGACGGCTCTCCCGGCAGTCCAGGACCGCGATCACACAGGTACGTGGGGCGCTGGGTTTACATTTCCCCCGCAAGCAAGCACAAGAGATCGCTAGGTCTAAGGGGCTAAGTCCAGTAAAGCTCAACGCAGTAAACGCGTTAGCAATTATTGGGAGGTTTTTTTTTTCGTTCGTTCGTTGGTTTTTCGGTTGTTTTGCGGAAAAATCTTTGCCTTTTCCTGCGACGGGAAATCCCAACAATTTCGCGACCCGAAACCCCTTGCCAGACGGGGGTAAAGCTCAACCGCTGCTGCCGACGAAGGCAGATATCGTGAGGGAGAGGGAGAGCCGGGCGAGTAGAGTAGGTACGGCAAAGGGTACGCAGGTCCTTCTGTGTGTTCGCACACCCCGTTGCAGGGTATGCGTGCGTGCGCATCACTGTAGATGTGTGCGAGCGGGATGGACGAATGTGTGTGCGCGCGCGCGCGCGCTCTTGTATATGTCTGCGCAGGTGACCCGTGCTGAGGGCTCCGGCACGTCAGGACAGTTCAGTCGCTCGTGAGAAGCTGCCCAGTGCGCACACACCGAGCAAAAGGCAACAAGCGCTCCCAAGCGGTAAAAAGGCATAGCACCACATCCCTGTGGCATGTGTGAAGAACGCATCGCGCACTGCTACATCCTCGACACTCTCGATCTCTTCTGTGCTCTTGCGTGGTGGCATCCGCTGCGCAGGACGAAGCATTCTAACAAGACCGTTTTGTTTTTGTTTTCCCAATTTTGATTTTGTTTCTGTTTCCCCAACTAATCGGATGCAACGCCGCCCTGAAATCGCAATCCACCAGTGTGCTGTGGATTGAGCTGAGCTGAAGTACAGCGCGTTGTGTTGGTGACTTTTTGGAAGCGCATGTGTACAAGCCCCTGTCCGGCGAGGGGTTTTACAGCCTCGCGGCAACGCGCGAGGATCCTCTACACTGTCGCCCACTCCC
>KB671528.1:188177-208997 GCA_000349105.1 Anopheles epiroticus | reverse complement strand
TCGGCTTCCTCCTCGAATTGCTTCAGTCCGGATACACCGATGAGATATCCGTTCAACCGAGCCGCTACATGTGACGTGTGCAGTAGGTCTGGCGTGAGTCCGATGCCCTTGGCCAGATCGGTGTGGCCCTGCAGGCGGTACTTTTGATGGTAGCTGAATGGTGAACATAGAACAAACACGCCAAACATGAGTTTATCTGGCAGTTGCAGCGAAGGCCAAGATAGGAGCAGTAGGATGCGTCAGAAGAAAAGACGCGAGCGACGCGTCCACTGTAGTAGTGGTGTTTTCTCGCCTTGATTGCGAATCGCAGCTTGTTTGATGTTGGTGTAGCCTTTCTCGCCGTCGTCATAGAAACCGAACTACGACAGTGATCTTGGGAGAATGCTTAACACCTCTCAAATGTATGACCCTGAAAGTTAAACGATCTTTCGTGGTCGGCGAATAATACTCACTTTTCGGCAGGGTAAAATGGACCAGCTGGTGCAATTTCGGTGATGATCTGCTCCGGAGCACGCTTGACCTGCTCCTCTGTCCGACTCGCTTCCGCAATCTGGCGTTGCTCCTCGTTGTGATACAGTATCAGCGACATGTACTGACGCTTCATGCGGGTGGTCACTCCATACTCGTGATTGTTCCAAAATAAATCCAGCAGATCGTTGTAGCTGACCTTTTTCGGATCATAGTCGATCTCGATGACTTCCGTGTGATCTCCCCTGTGAAGCACAAACACACTCCCGTTAATGGTATTGGGCGGTTAGTACGCCCAAATCGCACTGCAGGATATACGTACATCTTCTTGTAAGCCGGAGACTCTGTGGTACCTCCCGCATATCCTACACGGGTCCGCAGAACGCCCTTGGTGGCACCGAAGAGAGAATCACATCCCCAGAAGCAACCCATTCCGAAGGTAGCCTTCACGAAGGGCGTATCGATCTGGTGCAGTGGCTGCTGTGGGATGTTCTCCAGTCGTTCAGCCTGGCCCTTGGCGTGTTCCTGATAAGATTAAGGGTCAGAAGGTTAATAATGTATCCGGTTCTCGCAGTTTGTGCCTACCTACTGTAGCAACCATGTTGAGTGTTTGGTGAAAGTGACCGCTCGCTGGAAGAAATAACGCGTGTTCAGTGTAACGTGTTCTTTCGAGCGTTCGACCGATCTGTGGCGAATACTTCGCGCAAGCGATGAGCTGGGTATGATGGTGCTGTTTCGAGCGAGGCAGATTTATATACATCCGCGAGTTCGGCAATGCTTCGCGTAAAAACAAACCGGTCTTCTCACAATACTCACACAACATACTGAGTGGTGTCGCGATAAGGCATCGGAAGTAGTGACACATGCTTTCATTAATAAAGCAGTATGAATGTATTGTGAATGAATCTTAAGAAGTGTTCGTTGTCTGATTCAAATGATGTCAACTTTTCATGTAGGGGTTTGTTTAATTATTATGTACTCCATTCGTTTCATGCACGATACATGATAAAAATAACCATACAGTACGCTTTGATCTACAGCGTGCAATTCTTTCCACATTTTACGCATACGCGACCCAGCTGTGCCATCCCCATTAAGGCGTCCAAAGCCAACGCACACATATCTGCCAGCAGCATATTTGCGGACAATACATTCGCTCTTTGAATCAGATAAGTCCGGGCTGTATTAAGACACCACCCAGTATGTTGTGTGAGTATTGTGAGAAGACCGGTTTGTTTTTACGCGAAGCATTGCCGAACTCGCGGATGTATATAAATCTGCCTCGCTCGAAACAGCACCATCATACCCAGCTCATCGCTTGCGCGAAGTATTCGCCACAGATCGGTCGAACGCTCGAAAGAACACGTTACACTGAACACGCGTTATTTCTTCCAGCGAGCGGTCACTTTCACCAAACACTCAACATGGTTGCTACAGTAGGTAGGCACAAACTGCGAGAACCGGATACATTATTAACCTTCTGACCCTTAATCTTATCAGGAACACGCCAAGGGCCAGGCTGAACGACTGGAGAACATCCCACAGCAGCCACTGCACCAGATCGATACGCCCTTCGTGAAGGCTACCTTCGGAATGGGTTGCTTCTGGGGATGTGATTCTCTCTTCGGTGCCACCAAGGGCGTTCTGCGGACCCGTGTAGGATATGCGGGAGGTACCACAGAGTCTCCGGCTTACAAGAAGATGTACGTATATCCTGCAGTGCGATTTGGGCGTACTAACCGCCCAATACCATTAACGGGAGTGTGTTTGTGCTTCACAGGGGAGATCACACGGAAGTCATCGAGATCGACTATGATCCGAAAAAGGTCAGCTACAACGATCTGCTGGATTTATTTTGGAACAATCACGAGTATGGAGTGACCACCCGCATGAAGCGTCAGTACATGTCGCTGATACTGTATCACAACGAGGAGCAACGCCAGATTGCGGAAGCGAGTCGGACAGAGGAGCAGGTCAAGCGTGCTCCGGAGCAGATCATCACCGAAATTGCACCAGCTGGTCCATTTTACCCTGCCGAAAAGTGAGTATTATTCGCCGACCACGAAAGATCGTTTAACTTTCAGGGTCATACATTTGAGAGGTGTTAAGCATTCTCCCAAGATCACTGTCGTAGTTCGGTTTCTATGACGACGGCGAGAAAGGCTACACCAACATCAAACAAGCTGCGATTCGCAATCAAGGCGAGAAAACACCACTACTACAGTGGACGCGTCGCTCGCGTCTTTTCTTCTGACGCATCCTACTGCTCCTATCTTGGCCTTCGCTGCAACTGCCAGATAAACTCATGTTTGGCGTGTTTGTTCTATGTTCACCATTCAGCTACCATCAAAAGTACCGCCTGCAGGGCCACACCGATCTGGCCAAGGGCATCGGACTCACGCCAGACCTACTGCACACGTCACATGTAGCGGCTCGGTTGAACGGATATCTCATCGGTGTATCCGGACTGAAGCAATTCGAGGAGGAAGCCGATCTGCTGGGACTGAGCAAGGATCAGGTGCAGTATGTCCGCGAGTACGTCATCGAAAACGAGGGCGGTGGCATTTTCTGTTAAGGCATTTCGGAGATGTTGTACCGAAGGAACCGAAGGTGTATTTAATGCATTCTCGGCTTGGGGGAAAATAACTCAGCGATGATTCCTTCTCCCCTGGGTTGGTGGCTGATAGCGGTTTCATAAAGCGTTGTCATTTTCTTCGTTTAAAAGCTAGATCATCGATAGATTAGAGATCAATCGATGCGATGCGATTGTACAAGTGATGTTAGGTATAACCCTACACATAGTAGGCAAGATGTGTTTTGGCAAATTTGTTCGGGATTAACCCGTTGTGATGAGGTATCGATGGCTGTAGGATGCCAACCATAGGTAATAGGTAAATAATTGAATAAAGTATTGGAGTTGTATGCCTCTTAATCACAGCTACAGCCTTCATTCCGATTACGACCGTAAAAAGAAAGAAATTTACTACTTACGAGTCAGCCTTATCAGATGACGATAGTGGTTATTTAAGCACAAGATCAAATGTTGCAATGAGCTTATTTACTACTTGCAGCTGGATGCGCCATCGGTGGTATATTATGCTTGTCCGGTACTGCAACAAATTAGCACTAAAGGATCTCCTGTGCCATGTATCAGTTAAAACACCTCTGGTTTTAGACGTGCCAACATTCATTACAGCATGAGGTACTTTTTGTCGAATTTTGCAAATTGTATGATCAAAAAGGATCATGCGGACGAGTCCTGCAGGATAACGAGGGACTGTTTCACAATTAAATGGCATGAGGTAACGAAAATGGGGTGGAAAAATATGATGATTTGCAATTTTATAACAGATAAGTGACGGCAAGGTTATCTCGGGTGGTGCCAACTGTGCGCATTTGTGCCCGACGGCTTGTATGAAGGTGTGCACGTACGATATGATGGTGTTGGAGAGCGGTCGTGTGATTATATTTGAAAGTGTGTGCTATACTAAAAGCTTTCATTGTGCACGTGAAGGCGATAGAATTAGAGAGGCCTATTCTTGAGATAATCAAAGCCAATCAAATTTATGAAAAAGAAACATTCGTCAAGAAGACTCCCAACGTTATTGTGACGTTATTGCGTCGCAGAAAATGTTGATTTAAAAGGAACCCAACGAACATGTACCCACAGATTGATGGTACAATGTCAGACCGATTCGCAAAAGGAATTGTAACTCCCATTCCCGTTCGGAAGCCCTCAACCAATGTAAGACGGTGTCAGGAAAACGTTAGTTTTTTTTTCTCAAGACCATCACATAGCTGAACCAAGCGCAGCTCGTGCGCAGAGGCAATTACCGGCGTGGTGCGCCTTTGTCCCGTGTTTCCTCTGCGCAAGGATCAGGTGCAGTATGTCCGCGAGTACGTCATCGAAAACGAGGGCGGTGGCATTTTCTGTTAAGGCATTTCGGAGATGTTGTACCGAAGGAACCGAAGGTGTATTTAATGCATTCTCGGCTTGGGGGAAAATAACTCAGCGATGATTCCTTCTCCCCTGGGTTGGTGGCTGATAGCGGTTTCATAAAGCGTTGTCATTTTCTTCGTTTAAAAGCTAGATCATCGATAGATTAGAGATCAATCGATGCGATGCGATTGTACAAGTGATGTTAGGTATAACCCTACACATAGTAGGCAAGATGTGTTTTGGCAAATTTGTTCGGGATTAACCCGTTGTGATGAGGTATCGATGGCTGTAGGATGCCAACCATAGGTAATAGGTAAATAATTGAATAAAGTATTGGAGTTGTATGCCTCTTAATCACAGCTACAGCCTTCATTCCGATTACGACCGTAAAAAGAAAGAAATTTACTACTTACGAGTCAGCCTTATCAGATGACGATAGTGGTTATTTAAGCACAAGATCAAATGTTGCAATGAGCTTATTTACTACTTGCAGCTGGATGCGCCATCGGTGGTATATTATGCTTGTCCGGTACTGCAACAAATTAGCACTAAAGGATCTCCTGTGCCATGTATCAGTTAAAACACCTCTGGTTTTAGACGTGCCAACATTCATTACAGCATGAGGTACTTTTTGTCGAATTTTGCAAATTGTATGATCAAAAAGGATCATGCGGACGAGTCCTGCAGGATAACGAGGGACTGTTTCACAATTAAATGGCATGAGGTAACGAAAATGGGGTGGAAAAATATGATGATTTGCAATTTTATAACAGATAAGTGACGGCAAGGTTATCTCGGGTGGTGCCAACTGTGCGCATTTGTGCCCGACGGCTTGTATGAAGGTGTGCACGTACGATATGATGGTGTTGGAGAGCGGTCGTGTGATTATATTTGAAAGTGTGTGCTATACTAAAAGCTTTCATTGTGCACGTGAAGGCGATAGAATTAGAGAGGCCTATTCTTGAGATAATCAAAGCCAATCAAATTTATGAAAAAGAAACATTCGTCAAGAAGACTCCCAACGTTATTGTGACGTTATTGCGTCGCAGAAAATGTTGATTTAAAAGGAACCCAACGAACATGTACCCACAGATTGATGGTACAATGTCAGACCGATTCGCAAAAGGAATTGTAACTCCCATTCCCGTTCGGAAGCCCTCAACCAATGTAAGACGGTGTCAGGAAAACGTTAGTTTTTTTTTCTCAAGACCATCACATAGCTGAACCAAGCGCAGCTCGTGCGCAGAGGCAATTACCGGCGTGGTGCGCCTTTGTCCCGTGTTTCCTCTCCCTGCCGGCTTCTCGTTTCGTGTCGGCTTCTCGTCGGCGCACGTCTTTCACGTTTCGCGTCGCTTGGCGGCGATTCAAGACTTTCCGTCGCTGTCGGTCGGGCAATACCTTGGCTCATGATGATGATAACGCGCGCTAAACAGGCGCAAAGGCTAATTTCATTCAAATTGTTTTTCCTGCCCCGATTTTGGTCGGTTTAGTTGGGCAAACTGGAATGAGAGTAAGCTTTTCAGAAAGGGTGAAATGAGATCTTTATTTTAGTACCATTTGCGATCGAAGCGTACATGGAACATAAAATGTACGGTTGGCAATTTAAAACCATGAGTCTGGATTGCCCGTTTTTCATCGTTTTTTTATTAATTGCGAATGTTTTCCAATTGTGCTGTTTCACATAGTAACGATGCATATGTGTACACGTGACTGACCATCCGAAGCTTGCATAAAGCAAATGCTGCTGTACGATCGATAGGTCATTGACATTTTGTTCTTAAAAGGCAAATGAATAATTATGTATCCCATTTAATTCTGTTACCCGTAATTCTAAAAACAAAAAGGTTAAAAAATCAAATAAAATAGCTTATAATGATAGGGAAACCGAGTACAGACGTGAAAAAAAAACCTGGATTGCCATTGTACTATTACCTCCCCTTCTGCCACTTATGAATGAGCAGGCGCTTTCGATTTATCCATACATACACATTGAAAGTCAACCGGAAGGTATATAGCAGGGTTACAATAATGTACATCATGAGGCCTTTTTTCCATACTTATGTTGTGCTCGATTGCATTTTGGGTTCTTGTATGTGCTAAGCATAGCAGCTGAGTCCCTTTAGCTAGCACCGCTAGATCTTGACAGCTTTCAACTGTCAGTCGTTAATCTTTCCATGTATATTATTCACAAAGGCAGCAAAGATATCGTGTTCCAGTTTCGAATGCTTTTTAAAGTTACAGTCAACAAAGAATAAAATAGATTCTCCGTGCTCCCACCCTCTCACCCTAGCTCTCACTACAGTGCCAAAAATATTTTACAATCAAAATGTGCAAGTGCATCGCTGGAACATGTGTCTGCTGGTAGGTGGGAGGTGGAGCAAACTTCACTATACATTTGTAATGCAGTATTTCCCAATACCAAAACATAAGCGACATTATCACAGCCCACCACCATTCACTTACCGACAACGCCAGAACAATGATAATAATGATAATAACGATCACTTTAGCCGTCATGTACACTTATGTGCTCGCGTGTTTTCGTAAAATCATAACCGGTTAAGTTTGGCGGGCGTAGGATTGTGGCACATATATAAAACTCTATAACCTCATACCCGTTCGAAACACTAATTATTAAGATATAACAAAGTTAACATTTGTTTCTGTTTTGCAGTTGCTGCCAATGCGCTATGAGCATGTTCATCTCGCTACTGGTTGTCTTCATTCTGATCGCTGTAGCGGTCGCAATCGCAATTTACTTTGAGGTGCTGAACGTCGACGATACAGCTCCAAATGTGTCAGACTTTGTTCATAAAACTGGCGATTCTATCAAGGATAGCATTAAGGACAAGTTCAATTAGTCACTCTCTCTTTAATATAAACGTAAATTTATTTTGAAATGTGTACAACACCATTACGAATCTCACCATATGTTGATAATCGCACACCGGGTCGATTATACAGCCCACCATTTAACTAAGCATTTGTCGAACAAAAATTTGCTTTAATTGTCTATACCTCAATGTGTCATCTAGACTAGCAAAAAGAACAATTCACAGTTGCAAAGACATCCAAGGAAATATGAAAAAGATAATAGATGATAAATAAACTTGCTCAGAAAACATTCACACTGCTGACAACATGCTACAGTTTCGAGGTAAGTGCGTCAAACCCAGTATTATTTTCTTCTTTTAACAGCAACGGCTAAGAAGATTTTTTTTGTTAAACCATTCTACTATCATAGAAATTGGTATTATTTTATTATTAACCAAATGTTTGATATTCAACACAACATTCTATGCAAAATCATTTTAAATCATTTAATGAATACCATCTACTTACACGACTTTTAACTGTTTGAGTTTCTACAAGCTTTTCACGTGCTATTGTGTGTACGAAAAAGAGTTCGTTGACTCATTTTTGTAATCGATAATCTTCCTAACGTATTTCCAAAACGATTACTTGACCTTAACTTTAGTATCTCTAAATCATAGCCTACAATGTGGAGATTGAGGTCGCACACATTTCAAGGAGCGATCAAGGGCGACGAGTTTTTCCAGCCTTCGCACGGGTCTTTACCAACTTTGGTTTTTGCCCTTAGTTTACCAGTAAGGATTTCATGACTGATTGACTGATTAGCACAATAGTCGACAACATTCTCATGTACTGGAATCATTCCCCATCATTCTTTTAAACATACTGCGGAAAACTAACTTTTGCGCAATGAACAAAAATGATACCCCGTACTTAAAATGATATTTACGGTCTTGTCGACCACAGAGTAAGGGCAAAGCACACATAGAAAACAGTATTAGTAAGTATGTTTGGTTGGTTGGATGGAGTTTGTCACACCTCGCATCTATATGTATATTGGATTAAAACAGTGATGTCAAACTCCATATTGTCTAGTGGGTTGATTTTAATGTAAAAAACATCACCCGAACCGGGTCGCATGTAAAAATCTTCTCGCAGGCCGGTACAGTACACTATCGTGGACTCAGTTTTGGTTCTTCCAGGCAATGTTCGAATTCCATCCGACCCTACGATTTTTATGTTTGACATGCCTTGAGGTAATATACGTTGCTAGGTTGATGCGTAGTCTCATGCACGGCATGCTTGTGTAGTAGTGAAGCATCAGGTTCCCCAGCAAGTTGAGAGGTGTGCGATCGCTGTCGCATAAACATTGCCATTCGTTGCAAGTCGTTCAACGAGATTGTTGGACGTATTTTGTAAAGTTTCTATAAAAAAGTGCATAAGCGAAAGAATACAAGCAACAAAAATGTGCAACTGTGGAACAATTATTGTGTGGTAAACAATTATTACAATTTTCTTATAATTTTGTTAGTTCTTAAACGGGAAATTGGAGGAAACAGGAAGTTTCGGAAACCATTCTCCTCACCCTAATTGAGCGAACTTGGTTCCATAATAGAAAATTAGACCAATTGCCATTCGTCTGACTCTGTTTGAACTCCGTAAAAACTAATCACATGTCGTGCGAATATGTATATTCTTGTGGTAAAAATGATTGTGTTTTGAAGCGTGAAAACGTGCTTAAAACATAAACTTTTGCGTGATTGTTCCCCAACATCCCACGGCTCCAAGGTTATGCGCGTAGCAGATCGTGAAGGGAGAACTCATGAATAGAAAAAATCTATCAAGCCCGGGTAGAGCGTCGGTTATCGGGCTCGGTAAATAGCTGTGGTTGAAATTGTACAACTGAAAGAGGAATAGATTAAAATCGTTTGCCGAGTAGAAAATAATAACGCGTTGCAAATGTAACGTATACATATTTCCCACGACACGGTAGACAAAGAACCGTGCGCAAGTTGTTGTCTGTATGAGTCATCATCGGATAATTTCAAAAATGTTTGTGGTTATTGTAAAATAATATTTATAGCATTTTTTGTAATGTATCTTTGCGTATGCTTCTTTTATTCATTTTAGCTGTATTCTATTCGCCATCGCTCTTGCCTTGGCCATTTACTATGGAGTGATTCACGTCGATGAGTCCGCTTCCGATGCAATCAAGGACGCGGGATCTAAAATTAAGCATTCCATCAAGGACGGTTTGAAAAGGCTAAGCGACGATTGAACAATATTCATAAAAGCCACAACACAATCCCTTGGATTATGCTACCTGAAAATGCAACACTACTCATTACCAAATACGTGCCAGCTGTTGACGACAGCAGAGATTGCTCCAACTTTAATAACGACCTACTTCTATTCCATATAAAACGAAGCATGTAACAACCCTACCTCGCAGTGCGCCTTTAATCTCAATATTGTATCTGGAATTAATCCCAACAATGTGCTAAAATAATCAATACACAATTAAAAGAAAGCTTTTTGTTGCAAATCTGATTTGATTAAAATAAAAATTCGAATTTACATATGATCGTTTATTTAAAAATTCATTCTCTAAGCAGCTTCTATGAACAAAAAGCAAAGCAACTAATTATCCTCAGTATGCTTTGCACACAACGGAAACATCCATTACAATCATTCACCTTCCAATGGATTCGTCCCAAGTTTCCGAAATTCAAAATACGTCTTGGTTGTGGTAAGGAAATAGATAATTGATCGATGTTAATCTCCTGCGCGCTCATAAAATTGTGTTCCGTCCTTCATTTCAGTTTCATTTGTACGACATTAGTCATTTTGCTGATGGCGATATGCGTTGCACTCAACGTTTATCTATGGATACGCCTATCAAATTCTTTCCGACAGTGAAGATCACATGAATTTGGGTGAAATAAAAAGAATATATTTCACTCAACTTTTTTCCTCGTCAAACATACCTCAGGTACGAATACAAACTAAAACGCCAACTTTTTCATCAGCAAAAACATGTGTTGATCAATCTCAAAGCCGTGCAGATTGTTCGCATCCCCCTGTAATCGCATCAGTAGGCCGCCAAACGAGACGTATGCAGACAGCCGATTCGAGGACTCAGTTTGCGAATCGTCACCTTCAATCCTGTACACCTTGCCGAACATAACGTACTCAAAACTGTCTGCACGGGATCCTTCTATCTCAGCAGCGTTATACTCCATACTGGCTGGGGGGTAAAGGTTAATCGAAAAGAGGATGGTAAATCTCTCTGATACTATGCTGCTCCAAATTTTATCGAAAGCTTTTCTGGTTTTCGGTATCCTCCAAACTTCTTACCTGCTGTCCCATCTTCGTGTAGTGTTGTTGCCAGCACGAGACGAAATTTGTCTCCCAGTTCCAGTGGGTATAGCCACGAGTTAATATCCAGTATGAGATCCATTTTGAACGATTCTGATTCACAGTGTAGGCGACTCACACGGTCAAACTTTTTCCCTTCCGGATCCATATCTTTTACGTTGAAAATATCTTCAAACAAAATTCCCGACATGATGCTCTCAGTGTGGCACGCGCGTTCCTGCCGAACTTGAGGTTATGATGCCGGTTTCTTTGTTTTCGGACTGTACACCACGAATGCTGTTTGTCCTTGCCCCGGTATAAGCGGTGCTTTTAATATTTACTTACGTGGTTTCGTTTGTAACACGTGCTGTTAACTTAAATTTATTAATATGTTATTTTCTGTTCCGCGTTTGTCTGAGACAGTCTTGTTGCCGCATTTGTTTGTTTATATGCTGTAGCGCTGACGCTTTGACGTTTCCGTTTTTGGCAAATATATAGTACATATTTGATTACTTTTAATAATGAGGTTTCTTTGCATTTGGCATAAAAAAAGCTTAAAACGCGTTCCACGATCTTTATAAATTATAGTTCATTTTTAATTTTTCTAACTTTTATCATTTTGATTTTGATACATTCGGAATGGCCACACTTTTAAACCTATTTCTATAAACGGGCGTCAATCCTTGTTCATCTTATCTGTCAAAGCTTGTTTCCATACCATTTTCATAAGAAGAAACAAATCAGAACAGGATCGTTTGCGACCGCTTACCACTCTTATCGCCGAAAAGAAGAACAAGAAAACCGCTTACCACTCAGCAGCATGTCTCCGGAATTATCGAATTTTGAGACCGACGCTCCAGCCAGTCACCAATATTCGGCGCATAATCCAATAGAGCAATATGTTTTACTTGCCAAAGGAACCAAGGGCGCAGCCTGCATCGAGTTAATCAAACAAGTATTAGAAGCTCCTGGAGTTCACGTATTCGGTGAGCTCTTGGCGATGCCCAACATCGAGGAGGTAAGCACCCCTTAAAGCAGATCCTTATTATCGGCCGAAAACTACATTCTACCACTATCTTCTATTCAGCTTCAAGATGGTCCACATGCAAACTACTACAATACGCTCAACTTGTTCGCTTATGGAACATATCGTCAATACCTTGAGAATCAACCAGAGCTGATCCAGCTTTCCCCGGCAATGCAGAAGAAGCTGCAGCACCTCACTGTGGTGTCGTTAGCGATCAAAAGCAAATGCATTCCGTACAACGAACTGCTCGATGAGCTCGACATTAAAAATGTACGCGTGCTGGAGGATCTAATAATCGAAGCAATTTACGCTGATGTGATTCACGGTAAGCTGGATCAGAAAAATAAACAACTCGAGGTAGATTACGCTATTGGTCGCGACATCCGGAAGGGCGATGTAAAGGAAATTGCTTCCACACTACAAGAGTGGAGCGATTCCTGCGAAACAACTCTGCTCTGTCTAGAGACGCAAATTAATCGAGCCAATACGGAAAAGCAAAAGCGCATCAAGCATAAGGAAGCAATAGATCAAGAGGTACGTACAGAAAAAGATGCACCAAAGACTACAAGACCGTTTATAAAGTGTAATATCGCCTCTTTCCCAGATTGCGAATTTGAAGAAAGCCATCAAAACGCAGGCGGTAGAGTCAGATGAAGCAATGGCTACGGATACATGCCGAGATATCGTTGGTGGGCTAGATCTGCGGAAAAAACCTTCCAAATCCAAGAGTCTGAAAGGTTCCGGTAAGTCGTGGTTTAAAAATTTTACCTAAACCATCATCAAAGACTGTTATGGTCAGTTATAGATTCTTTCTTATTGCTTTACAATTGACGGCCTGCCATACAGAAAGCGTATCAGCTTGATTTTGTTCAGTGTCAAAGCAAGTTTTCGCTTTTCTTGAACTATGTGATGATTTATATTTTTCTACACAACACCGTTTTATTATTTCGATTTAATTTTAATTTTCATACAATTCACTTATTTTCCCATTCGAAAGGTCCAGGAAAGTCATTATCGAAATGATTGGTTTAACCCTTCCAAGAAGACACGCGCCACACTCGGCCTGCTAACCCAAAGGGCAGCTTATGGAATGTTAAATAATCATGGGTGTCTCTTCTTACTTTTATTTCCGCTTTATTTATTCGACGTTTCGAAAAAGACTGCACACTCCGTGTTGTTTCTTGAATTATTTCATTACTAAAACTTTGTAACGTAATGCGCGAATAAAAACAAACGTCGATGTTTTGAGTGAACAAATGTTACAGTCTTAGTTTTAATCCGAAAGTGCGCAGAACATTCTTCAGATGGTTAAATCACACTTGTATTACTTCTGGCTGCATATGGTATGCTACAACCACGAAGGATTCTTTTGAATTTACAATTATGTTATTCATCCGGACTGGTTCATTCATATCGTGCTTGGAATTCACACTCAAAATTGCCATCAGGCCAACATTCAGAGACGGTTCGTAAAGCTTAAGGTCGATGTTTGTCTGCTGGTTACCAATGTTGGCAACTGTGTAGATAGAGCTCAGCATACCAGCAATATTGGCCTGTCGCAAAATAATTAGTACATTTCCCTGGATAAACGTTCCTAGGGTTTGCGGAACGTACGACACTTCCAACTTCATTTTTAGCAACCTTCGGTAAACATGTAGGTGACTTATTTCATTTTCTAGCTGTTTTTTAACGTTAACTTGTGTGTAGTTCGGTGAAACAGGTAACCAGGTATGATTGGCCGTAGAAAAGCCTGCATTCATAGTCGAATCCCACTGGAACGGTGTCCGTTCGGGATCGCGAGTAGTGAACTGATATCGATCTGGACCGGCATTACACGCTGCCGGATCTACCGTGTCGTTGAACGATATCCATACGTCGTCCATACCAATTTCCTCGCCCTAAAACAACACAAAGATTCTAATACATTTGAACCATAGTACAAAGATAAGGCTACACATACGTTATATGTGACGGCTACTCCTGGCAAGGAAAGCATAATCATATTCATGGAGTCTATCATATCTCGGCCAAATCGAGTAGCTACGCGGTGTTGATCATGGTTCCCTAGCTAAAACAGGAAAGAAGATTATTTTAACATCATTATTCCCCAGCAATGACAACAACATAAACTGTACCTACCACCCAATTTGGGACAACGTTATCCATCACAGGCATGTGTTCAATCCAGTAGTTGATAGCACTTTGAAAATCATATGCCGTTGAATCTTTGTGTAGGTCGGTGATGAAATGAAAATTGAATGGAATTTGTGCTCCTGGCACAGTTTCATTGCCATAATACTTCATAACAACATCGATAGGCGAGTATGTTTCGGCCATAATAATGCGCTCTCGGACCGCGTACTTCTGCTGAAACACATCTAGTACCGCTCGCCACTGATACACCATATCTAGCGTTTCATTTTGATCTTGAGTGTAGATGTGAACCAGATAGCCTGGATCATCCGGGTCATCAGTGTTTCCGCTGAGTGGCTCATCTGGGTACTGGCCATTGGCATCTGGAGCCACTTCGAACAGGGTCGGTACTGCATCGATACGGAATCCTGCTACGCCTCGTTCCAACCAGAAGCGCATTACGTCCTTCATTGCTTCTACCACTGCCGGGTTTCGATAATTTAGATCCGGTTGTTTCACTGAGAATTGATGTAAATAGTATTCCTTGCGCACCTCGCTCCATTGCCATGCACTGCCACGAAAAAAACTAACCCAGTTGCACGGTACGAGAGGTCTAGAGTTGGTGCTGTTTTGGTTTGGTCTTCCGGGATGCCATACGTAAAAATCTTCAAAACCAGGCATACGCTGCTCGGATTTTTTAAACCATTCATGCTCATCGCTGGTGTGGTTCGGCACGAAATCGAGAATTACTTCCATCCCTTTGTCGTTTGCTTCCTTGAGCAGTGTGTCGAAATCAGCCATTGTGCCGTACTCTGGCTGGATTTTGTAGTAGTCCGATATGTCATAGCCAAAATCGGCCATCGGAGATTGAAATATTGGTGATAACCAGAACCCGGTAATGTTGTTTAGTTCCAAGTAGGCCAACCTGGATATAATACCGCGCAAGTCTCCTACACCATCACCATTGCTGTCCATGAAAGACCGTGGATAGATCTGATAGAATACACCTGATTTCCACCACCGATTATCATCTCTTGGCCTATGCCGTGTACTTTGCACAACACGTAATGGTAGCAAACATATACACACAATAACCAGCACGGTCGAAAGTACGTTCCTCATCTCACCACTTCCGAGGGCAGTTACAGACTGAAGAGAGAACATACGACCGAATTTCAGTTTTGCCTTGTGCACAAACGAAGATAGGATTATCATCAGCGTAATCATACTGATGTCTATTTTTGGAATCCCATAGGTGCAGCAGAGACGGATGTTGCGCTCGTCTGACTCATTCGTACACAAAGCATAGAATGTGTCTGAAGCTTCACTTTGTGCCAGTTGAGGTTTAAGCGCACGTAGCAGCGAGCATAAATGTGAAAATATGATTGTTTACTACATAATACACAGCTATAATACAGCTTCACTTTGAGAGTTGATTTGAGTTGTTGGTTGTTCTAACCAAGTGGAATACGTTCCTTAAAGAGAGAATACAAGCAAGCTTACATATCGAGGTATATGATTCCCTGTGTATGATGTGTATGATTTTTAACTGTAAAGTCGAGTTAAACTAAACACTACATAGGTAGCACTGTACGATACTACTGAAACGATGAGTTGTGCCCGCTTTGGCGCATTGTCGAGAGGTTGGCAAATAGGAAACCTTAATGAACACTTTCCGTGATTATAAGATCCGTTTGATAACGCGTTGTCGTTAAGGTGAGCCTATAAATAAAACTATGGTCTGAAACGCTACAAGCAGTTACTAGTTGCATTGTGTGAGCGTAACAACGTTACAGCTGCGTGTCAGTATGGCCCTTTACTGCTGGCTAGCCTTACTGATCTTAGGGCCCTTCACTTCAGCCCAGAAGGATTGGTGGGAAACTGCAAGCTTTTATCAGATCTACCCCCGATCGTTTCAAGACAGCAACGGTGATGGCATTGGTGATCTTAATGGCATCAAAAGTCGGCTACCATATCTTAAATCACTGGGCATGACTGCCTTTTGGCTTTCGCCGATTTATCCTTCACCAATGGCCGACTTTGGATACGATATCTCTAACTTTACCGACATTCACCCAAGCTTCGGAACGTTGACAGATTTTAGGCAGCTTGTACAGGAAGCGAAACAACTGCAGCTACGCATCATCCTGGACTTTGTGCCAAATCATTCCAGTGACGAACATGAGTGGTTCAAGAAGAGTGTTAAGCGCGAACAAGGGTACGAAGATTTTTACGTATGGCAGGACCCTAAACCGGGTACGGATCGTGAACCTCCAAATAACTGGGTAACATAATTTTAGCTCATCTTAAAACATTTCATCGTTGTTTTCAATCTAAACCGTTCTGTTTTACTGTAAAAACATCAGGTTGAAGCATGGTACGGTTCTGCATGGGAGTGGAATGAAGAGAGAAACCAATTTTATCTTCACCAATTTCACAAAAAGCAACCGGACCTAAACTACCGTAATCCTGCCGTAGTGCAGGCTATGAAGGATGTACTGCGCTTCTGGTTGGACCAGGGAGTCGATGGTTTTCGAATCGACGCAGTTCCATGGCTGTTTGAGACCGTGGGTTTCCCGGACGAACCCCCAAGTGGCCATACAAACGATCCGCTGAGTCAAAACTACCTTAAACACATTTACACCCTTGACCAACCAGAAACCGTCGACATGGTGTATCAATGGCGTGAATTAATGGATCAGTATAAAAAGGAGCACAATACTACTACCAAAATACTCATGACCGAGGCCTGGTCCTCATTGGATGTTGTAAAAACGTACTTTAACGACAGTAACAATCGCCAGGGATCGCAAATGCCTTTCAATTTTCAACTAATTTTACGACTGGATAAATATTCTAAAGCATCTGATTTTAAAACGGTTATCGATTCGTGGTTGGATATCATTCCGTTAGGGCACACGCCCAACTGGGTGGTAAGTGTTTCGTACGCATTTAGCATGATAGTTTTTCTAATTTTTCGATCATATACTTATTTTTAGCTAGGCAATCATGATAAACGCCGTGTTTCATCACGGATGGGGGGAGATCACATGGTAGACATCATGGCTATGATTGAGTTGACATTGCCCGGCATAACGGTCACTTACCAG
Source organism: Anopheles epiroticus (assembly GCA_000349105.1). NCBI lineage: Eukaryota > Metazoa > Arthropoda > Insecta > Diptera > Culicidae > Anopheles > Anopheles epiroticus. The sequence continues at coordinate 192,148 of KB671528.1, read as the reverse complement.
GGAGAAGAAATCGGAATGCAAGATGTCGATATCTCGTGGACCGATACGCGAGATCCCGCGGCATGCCAATTAACCGAAGAAACATATCAGGAAGGAACTCGCGATCCGGCCAGAACACCCTTCCAGTGGGATTCGTCGGCCAATGCTGGCTTTACGAATGCTTCTGTTAAGCCATGGCTACCTTTAGCTGCAAACTATGCACTGGTCAATGTGCAAACGCAACAAGACACAGTCCAGAACAGTCACCTAAAAGTGTTTAAGGAACTGATGCATTTACGTACCACCAGAACACTTATCTGGGGATCGTTCAAGTCACGTGTGTTGGGGGAAAATGTGTACGCTATCGTGCGTGCCTTCCCAAATGACAAACGGGTTTATGTTGTACTTGCAAATATTGGAGCTAACAACGAAACAATTGACGCTACAGTTCTGGATAGCACTTTGCCAAACGATCTTGTTTTTCGTGTGGTGAGCGTGTCATCTAAACATAGCACCGGGTAAGATAATACCCACCCCTATCCATCTAAGCTACAGCTCTAACTTTTTGCTTACATGTTTTTAGGCAAACAGTCCCAACTAAAAATATTCTTTTGCAGCCTTACGAATCAGCGGTATTGACCAACCGTGCTTTCCAAGCGCCACAGCCCGTCGCACTACTGATCTGTGCCATTTGTCTGATTGTAGGTTACAATTTATTTGAAGCATGAATATATACATGTGTATATTAACCATCGATTTATAATTGAAGCAATAAAATAACTGACATATTCGCCTATAGATCACGTTAATTTGCTGCCTATTCCAAACTTACTCTTTGAGAAACTCGTAATTATATCCCTGTGTAGTAAATTCACACTTCCTTTGCGTCGTGTTGCACTATTGGCCTGTTAACTCTCCAATTTTAGTATTGTTTGGGCCATGATTCATTGAACGACCCATCGCATCACATCGGCCTTTATGGGATTTTAATAGCATTCATGCGATAAATCTACAACTCCATAATAACTTCAAAGTTATATTAGCGAAACAGTTCCTCCAACTCTGTCCTGCATATAGTACGCAACTGATTACACTAGAGTAGAAAATATTCTCAATCGTGGACTAGGTCTGATTCGTGGATTCCCAGCATACTCATAACCGGCAACAAATTATATATAAAGCAGCAAGTAACGGCACAAAAAATCACAGAGAGAAGCGTTTGATAGTTTGAAGTGTATTACGTTATCGTTTGAAGAGAACCAACTTGCACCTTAGGTGAGACCGACTCACGTTTGTGGTAAGTGCAAGTATTATCATAGTGAAAAAAAACGAGTCAACTACCCGAGGTGATTAAGCGTAGAAAAAAATGATCAATTTGTCGCCTCGTGAGAGCCGCCGGAAAAACAATATTGGACTGTTATCAATCGGTAAACATCTTTCAAGTCATGGCAATGGCGATAGAGCTTTTTGTTTGCGTGCCGGTTTGCATAGCCATTGTTTCATTTGCGCATCAACAAACAACAAATACTCATCGTCATCAAAAAGATCAACTACCGGTTGTGTTACCGAACAGTAAAGCTTATAAAAATGGCAACTGCCTTCTGCCATGGAAGCATAGTGTTCTTGTCCCCCAATGCACCGCGTGTTCGTTCGTAGCAATGTTGTGGTCCACGGTTATCATAAGTGTGCTATTGCTTATTCCGTCCCTGCTAGCCGATGAGCACTGGTGGCAACATGCCAACTTTTATCAGATCTATCCACGATCGTTCAAAGATAGTGACGGAGACGGAGTGGGAGATTTGCGGGGCGTCTTGGAGAAAGTTCCCTACTTGCGACGCGAGCTAGGTATCGATGCAATATGGCTGTCGCCGATCTTTAAGTCGCCGATGGCAGACTTTGGCTATGATATAGCTGATTTCCGCGACATTCATGCAGAGTTTGGCACTATCGCTGATCTGGAAGCATTAGCTACCGCGTGCGATCAGGAAGGTCTCAAGCTAATTTTGGACTTTGTCCCAAACCACAGCAGTGACGAGAGTGAATGGTTCATCAAATCGGTTAACAAGGACCCGATCTACAGTGATTACTACGTTTGGCATCCGGGAAAGACGCTGGCGAACGGAACACGCGTACCACCCTCGAACTGGGTGAGCGTTTTCCGCGGACCTGCCTGGGAGTGGAATGACGTCCGAAAGGAGTACTATCTCCACCAGTTCCTCGTGAAGCAGCCAGACCTGAACTATCGCAATCCGGCACTGGTGCAAGAAATGATGGACGTGATGAAGTTTTGGCTCGACAAAGGTGTGCACGGATTCCGCATCGATGCCGTGCCGTATCTGTTCGAGTCTCAGTCTGTTAATGGGGTGTATCCGGACGAGGAGAAAAGTGGCGAAACGGACGATCCAGATAACCCGACGTATCTGGTTCATACGCACACGCAGAACCTAAACGAAACGTTCGATATGATTTACCAGTGGAGAAAAGTTGTGGATGACCACAAAAAACAAAAGCAGACGGAAGATATCGTCCTCATGGCCGAGGCTTATACACCACTATTGAACATAATTCGACTATTTGGTGATGAAAACTCGGATGGAGCACACATACCGTTCAACTTTGAAGTTCTAAGCAATACGTTCAGGGATACGACGGGAAAACAATTTTACGGATACATAAACCGTTGGCTTGACGTAGTACCGCCGAACCGTTATTCAAATTGGGTGGTATGTAAAGCTACGACCGTACGATATGTATTTTCTTACACTATGTTTTGCTACTTTCCAGCTTGGCAATCATGATAACAAACGAGTGTCGTCTCGATTGGGTGTCGCCCGAGCAGATCTCTACCAGATAGCCCTAAACGTGCTTCCTGGGATCGCTGTCACCTATAATGGTGACGAGCTTGCAATGGAGGATGTCTTCATCTCCTGGAAGGACACGATCGATCCTGCAGCATGCAATTCTAATCCCAAGGACTATCTACTTTACAGTCGCGATCCGGTGCGAACTCCCTTCCAGTGGGATGATTCGGTTAGTGCCGGCTTTTCAACCAATCGCACCACTTGGCTTCCGGTAGCGTCCAACTATAAAACTCTCAATTATAAGACACAAAAAGCTGCTCCACGCTCGCATGTGAAAATTTTTAAGGCTCTCGTCCGGCTACGCAAACAGCGCACGCTTCGCGAAGGCTCAATGGAGATGCAACTCATCGGCGATAACATCATCGCAATAAAACGACATCTCGAAGGAGTGAGCACAATTGTGGCTGTGCTAAATTTCAACAAAACCACCGAAACCGTCAAACTCTCGTCCGTGTTTCATGGACTTCCAGCCGCATTTGAAGTGATTACCTCCTCGCTGCAAACAAATTACATGGATGGGTAAGTTTTTCGAACCGGCGTCTCCCAATCGTAAATAAATACATGTTAGGTTTACCTGTCCGATTTAGCTCCATCGTACCACGAGATGAAATTGTGCTCCCCGCCGATGCAGCTATTGTCCTGGAAGGAAACGTTGCGAATGGCAATTAGTTGTAAATCTTATCTTCTACTGCGCGTGCTTATTAATCAAAATGCATACGTACTAGTTTTAACTATTCACTTCTAACTGTTCACATGCAATCACATAAAAATACAATAAACCGAAGCATATCACAAACAAACTCACTTCATTAAACTATACACTGCATCACAATTACCAAACACTAAAAAACAAAACCAAACCACATACAAACTCACTACTTCAAACAAAACCACACCGCATCATATGCAATGAACAATAAAACCGAAGCATATCACAAACAAACTCACTTCATTAAACTATACGCTGTATCACATTCACCAAACACTACAAAGCAAAACCAAAGCACATACAAACTCACTGCATCCAACAAAACCACACCACATCATATGCAATGAACAATAAAACCGAAGCATATCACAAACAAACTCACTTCATTAAACTATACGCTGTATCACATTCACCAAACACTA
>KB671528.1:128893-176760 GCA_000349105.1 Anopheles epiroticus | reverse complement strand
TGTTGTTGTTGTTGTTGTTGTTGTTGTTGTTGTTGTTGTTGTTGTTGTTGTTGTTGTTGTTGTTGTTGTTGTTGTTGTTGTTGTTGTTGCGGCTGCGGCTGCGGCTGCTGCTGTTGCTGTTGCTGTTGCTGTTGCTGTTGCTGCTGCTGCTGCTGCTGCTGCTGCTGTTGCTGCTGTTGCTGTAGCTCTGTAACCGTTTTGGCAGCTGGCAGGGAAAGAGAACTGCTCAATACCGGTGAGTTGGTCATTGCTGCTGGAGCACTGTTCAAGAGGCTAAGGATAGCTGCATTACTGTTGGACTTCGCACTGGATTGTTGCTGCTGTTGCTGTTGCTGACGGTTGGTAAATTGATTGGCAGAATTCATAATGCTTATAGCAATCGCCTTGATCTCAGCGTTTGTTGTGTGAATCGAGCTGGATTGGTTTTGCAATTGCTGTGAGTGTTGTGTTTGTTGCTGCGACTGTTGCTGGATCTGTACCACATTTGGCTGCTGCGCTTGAAGTTGTACTTGGCCGGAAGATGCTGCTTGTTGTGACAGAGTAGAAATCAAATTGACTGAGGCATCGCGTGTCACCTTTGTATTGTCCAGACGTACAAGCAATGGAACGGTGTTTCCAATAGTTCGAGCACCGGTCTGATTAATTATTGTAGCTGTTTGTCCTCCAGAGGAAAAGGTGAAGCTCTGTGCGCCGCTCCCTGCATTTCCGACATTGTTGCCTCCGGTTCCAGCAGCTGTTGCCAACAATTGCTGTTGCCCGGCAGCATTGGTGGTCATTGTAAGATTGGATATTTGACCTGAAGGTTGCACGAGCAGCAATGATCCGTTGCTGAGGCTTAATGTTTGTTGTGGTTGTTGATTTTGTTGTATCTGTTGCTCTGATTGCTGCGCTGACGAAGGTTGCGTTTGCAGCATGATAGTTGTCCCTTGCGAAGTCGCTATATTACTGGATGTTGTTCCAGTCCCAACGCTTACAATGTTAGACGATGCGTTGTTGGTATCACAGGTGTTCGTGTTAAACATTTGCTGCTGGTGGCCAGTGCTAGCTATTAAATGTGGCGGTTGTATATGAATTTGAGTTTGCGCAGATTGCTGAACTGGCGACTGCAAGGGTTGCGTTGTTGAATGTGTTTGGCCAATGTTTATAATATTTGGACTACCGGTAGCAGTCGATAGAAGCTGCTGGTGGGGTAAATTTTGTTGAACGGTAGGCGATGCGGTCAATGTTGTTTGCGACTGTTGTGGCTGATTACCAGGAAGAGAGTTTGGATTCGTTGCATTCAGTGTGACGTTGCCGTTGACTCCCGTGGCCGTCGCAATTTGCGAAGCTAAGGCCGGATTCGTCGCTTGCAAGCGGGTAAGCAGAGCTTGCGTGGGATGGGATTGTAACCGCTGTTGAATCTGGGATATTTGTTGTTGCACTAATGTTTGTTGTTGCTGCATTTGGTGTTGTTGCTGCTGCTGCTGATGCTGCTGTTTGTGCTGCTGCTGGTGTAGCTGTTGCTGCGACTGTTGTTGTTGCTGCTGCTGTGGTTGTTGTTGGTGTGGTTGCGACGGCGGCTGCGGTTGTTGTTGTTGTTGCGATGGCGGCTGTGGCTGTTGTTGTATTTGTTGCTGATGGTGTTGCAATTGCTGTTGCTGTTGCAAATGCTGCTGCTGATGCTGCTGTTGAACATTTTGCTCTCGCATACCAGCTGTATGCAACACCTTGGGAACCTGTCCCGGAACAAGATGGGTTATTTTGACAGATTTCCTCCCTTCTTCCGTAAAGATTTCCGTAAACTGTTGAATATATCGGTGGGCGTGAGCCCGTGTTCCAAGTGAAAATTGACAAGCTTCGCCATTTCGTTCGTTCTCGCGATAGTCTCGATCAACATACAGTTCACCCAGATACTCCGAATTCGATGGCCGCTGGAATATGGAAAGTTTTATGTGATACACTCTTGTATCGCCACGATTAACAACACGGTCTGTTTCGAGAATGTACTCTTCGATTAGTTGTGGTATGCAGTCGCGACTCTCCTTTGGAGCTTCATATTTGCGTGCATACTTTTCCACGTTTACTTCTGAGGGCACGGCCAGGTCAGGCAATTCCAGGTTAGGTAAGTTCACAGTCGGCACAACCTCGGATGGCTTCTTAGGTAAAGTGAAACTTACCACTCCACGCCGAATACTCTGTTGGCGTGGTGGACGCGCACGGTACTTATTCATAAAATCGCTTAGTTCTAACCCGAAAATATGCATAAACTGATCGGTTTCCCTCCTCCGTTTTACAGCGATCTGAAAAAACTTTTTCGCTTGCCGACGAATCGGAGCTGTGTTGAGCAATTGTCTTCGATGTTGCTGGTTAATAGCCATCATCCCGACAGCCGGATTTGGATCGGGACAGAGTGGTTCGGCAGTTGCCAATACCAGCTAGATATCTAATGCAAGCTTATCCTCTGCGCTCCACTCTTCCTCAGCAGTCAGGATATTCACATCGGCCAACAATGTCTGCAAAAAAAAGCATCATTAGCATGATCATATTAATGTCACCACCAACAATTGCTCACCTGATTGGTAGGTTTCAACAACACATGAAAAGTATCACAGGTGAAAATAGGAAACGATTGTCGGTAGTCGCGAATCTCAGCAACGACACAACCGCAGTAAAACAGCGATGGACACTTGCTTTCCAATATGTCCACTAACAGCAATGGTAGTTCCTCGCGATCGATGGAATCTAGTAAATCTTCCTCCTCGTACGGCCATCGGATAGTTTCCTGCAGGTTTTCACTATTGAGATCACCAGAATTCAATATTTGTGATTCGTTGCCGGATGTGACCGGTGGCACAACTCCTGTGCCCATCGATGAGAAGCCCATCAAGTTAGAAGGAGCTCCACTTTTGGAGACCTAAAAATGAACATAACCAAATCAGTCAGGCATCCGCCCTCTGAACAACAGTGTCGCGAAGCTTTTACAGCTTTTGGACGATTGAAAGTCAGGCTAAACACATTTAGTTTATACATACGTTACGATAGCCTTCCTCGTGCGACCCCGTACGAAATGCCAGCGAGTAGCCTTTATTTCCTGGGTACAGATTCACAATCAGGGTGTTTAACTGCTCACGCAAGATTAGTTTTTCCAACAGAAAAGATGTGTTCCTCAAGCTAAGTCGATCGGTTTCACTGGATTCCTCCGCAAGCAGCTCCAGAAACAGTTCCCTTAGTTTGTCATGTATGTTTAATCTCTCGCTTGCTGCACCGCCATGCCCCGTAGTACTGCCTGTCGTAGGTGTGGGCGAGCACATACGACCATCGACTTGCCTCTCCGACTCTTGTAGTCCAGAGCCAGCCACTTTCTCCTCATTGCCACTGATGTTTCCCCCACTTGCTGTATCTTCACCACTGTGATGAACGTGGTTGTGTTGATGATGCCGATGTAGGACGGAAGACGATTGTGGTGAAGCAGTATACACGTGAAACGAGGATGCAGAGGATTGCGTCGTGGAAGAAAGCTTTGTTTTTTTTGAAGGAGGTCCGCTTACGTAGCATGGTGCGTCTGATGCCAATCGCTTTTCTATGTGGCTATGTTGATTAAGTGCTGCTGAATTTGAGCTGCTTAAGGATTTCGCACTGTTGCCGCTAAGCGTGACTGTGGTTGTCGTTGTCGTCGTCGTCGTGGTCCTGCTGGTTGGTGAAGATGATGGCGAAGGTGAAGCCAGTAACGTTGCCGGTGGCGAAGAGGAGTGATGCCCGGCACTAAGAGTGCCGAAGGATGTTGATGGTGATCCAGGATCAGGACTGTTACCACCCGATGAAGTGGTGTTAAATAGCGGCGTGTTGTCGTTTAGCAGGGGACTGGGAAGATTCGGATACTGGGGTGGAGGATCGATGAGCAGGGACGGTTGCCGAGCAGGGGATTTCCTTAGTTTGCAGTACGCATCATTTAGGATAAACTGCAAAGAAACAATAAAAACAATCGTGTTAAACAACCTATCGTCATCCAGGATAAGAACAGGCTATCAAGCTTCATCTAGGTTTGCTTACTTCGGCTTCTTGGCATGCTGTTGTTTCCAAACTTTGCATTGTGCTCTTTACCACCACCAACCGCTGCCGCTAGTTGATGCATTCACCCAGCAAGCGATTTTGGGACTCGCACTCTTTGGATTAGAGGCGTATGGTATATTTGGTTACTTTTTTTTAGTTAAACCTATGCATTGAACGGCTTACATAAGAAATCTGTAAAGAGGACAAGAAATTCGTTTCATCATCATTGGAGCCTCCAAGACCTATATTTTGTGTCGAGGCCCTACATCCAATATATCCTATCAGCGCAAGGTCATCTGTCTAGTTTGCAGACCTTTGGGCCATGTAACACAGATGCTTTAGCACATCAATCGTAACACATATGCATGCTCTTAGGGTTTAATATCTGTTTTTGTGTTTGGGTTTGTTTTATCCTACGCCTTGTAGTTGCTTGTATCATTTAAAGTTCGCCAGCGATCGCTAATGTGTGATCTGTAGTTACCAAAGCCATGGTCTCATAACAATTGAAGAATAATCCTGTGCTTTGTAAATCGTCCTTCAGTATTCGGCACGAACGTCGATACGGTATGTTTGTATCTTTTGATTGACGTTCCGATGTTTCGCATCACTATGTTCTCAAATATATCGCTACATACCAACACGTATCCGTGTTCCTTACAATTGTTCTGTCGATATTATGTTTAATCTACAACCGTGTTGGCGACAGAGCAGCATGCAACAATGAATGTTACATCCGCATAGCTCTATTACCTTCAATAGCGCTACCGCCACCGTCTCACTAAGCACACTACACTATCTGATATGCTCGAGTAACATGGACTTTCTGCAAGACACAAGACACTGATAAAGCCAACAAACGAAATTATAAAAATTGCTCATAGACAACTTTTTGCCTACCGAATAGGAGCGTTCGGACAACAGCAACAACAACAGAGACAGAATCCTTGTAGCAACTAATAGCGAAACTTCACTCAGTATCCTTAATATGCTAAAACATTTTACACACTTTTCCCCACGTTGTTTAACTCGCACTATCGAACGTGATTATGGAACAGCTTCTCAAAGGTCCTTTTTCACAAAACATTCATTTTTCTCCAGTTTTCCGTAGCCTCTGTGATTGCTTTTTAGTGCCTGCTTTTCATAGACTTTTCAGCTTTTCTCGTTTTCGCTCACACCACCCGTTTCCGTAGGTTCTCTGTTTCCTGCCTTCTCTGTGACATCTTTCCCTTTCGCTCTCTCTCTCTCTCCCTTCTGCGAATTTGACAATTCATAAGTGACAGTTCTCTCATGGAAAATCTGCAGCATGCCTATCCACATGTTTACATTCAGGTGCTTGACGCTTCACTCTCGCAATTTTTGCGGTATCCGATCATTGTCTACCCTTTTTTGGCATCATCGGCAAGCTAAACAATCACTTCCATTACCACATCTCTTCTATCGTTTCCTTTGTGCGAAACTAACCAACTTCATCTTCGCTCATGTAGTGAGATACGATAGTTAACGAAACAGTAAACACACTTACTCTTTGGGCTATACACCTGATTTTCATGGACACATATACATTGAAGCATTCACCAAAATACGGCACGTCATATGCATAAACCAAAACACTCACTTTGTTATGCCTTTGATCTTCAATTCTCTTCACAATTGTTTGGTTTGTCTGACCTACCCTCACGCATGTTTGCCACAGTGTAGCACCTAAAGAGTTACCGGAATCGAAATTGTTCATCAATAACGTCAAAGCAACTCGAGACGAGGGCGCAGTTGGCGTTCGCTTAGGAATCCTATCCTTTTGTTCAATGCACACACCAATTCAGAGGCTGTTCCGACCAGTCTGTCGATTGCATAGTCAATTTGCTCGAAATGTAGTATATTACAAAAGATATTAAAAATATACTGTACGGCTAGCGGAAGCAAATGCTGACGGTCTTCGCGTTCATCACACCATAATAAATGAATTGCGAACTGAACATGGAACAAACAATGTTGCTTTTCCGTCTTTTTTCCCGTTTATAAACATGCTCATGACGTTTATCATTCACCGCTCACGACAGTGTTGCCAAATCAATAAAATGAAGGGTAGGTGACACTGTAAATCATAATTTCCTAAAAAGCCTATTCGTCCAAATGTAAGTTGTAGCGATTTTTGAATTACGTGTCTTCAGAACCGTTTGATATTATTATTCTTCTTTTCTTTTCTTTTTTATAGAGTATTGTTCATCAGAATGAAATAAGCACGTGATAGCAGCAACTCTTCAATTAAAATTCGATTCCTTATTGCGAAATAATTGTACTGTTAAGCATAAGAAAATGCTTCAAACAAAATATATTATTTTTAATTCCTTAGTAACGGCCAGGTCGTATCAACCAAATTGCCAAATTTATTGACGAAACAATATCTATGATTATTTGACTAAAAGCTTTATTGTAGACCTCATATGTTTTCGTTCACGTACTTTTGCTAATAGGAAACTAAACTACTAACATTCTTGACAAAATATTTACATTCGTGCTCGTCGGTTCATAGTTGGATCTGACTAATAACATTCACAAAATGGTAATATAAATCCATTGAGCCTACAAAAGCATAAAATCGATCAAAGACCTCAGCTTGAAGTGTACTGTTTTATGTTTCTTTATTTGAAAGTTAAATGTTGGAGGCAGCAGGCCACATGACTGAACTTACTTCCACAAGGAAGGCACAATACGCACAACGACTATCGCGATCCGTTCGGGGAGCGCTTGGGTCGAGCTGTGGGTCAGAAATATTTATTCATTTTCATTTACCCACACTAGTCTTCCGCTGACCGCTGAGCTCTGACGTTCATCGTAGCGGCGCACTTAAGCAACATCAGGATATAGTTCAACCACGATAGTGCAAGTTAGTGCGCCTTATTATAAAACTGTTCAAAGGAACAAAGTTTGAATGCTGATACCTTCTATCTTATTCCACGTGGTGTGTTTTTGTATTTCAATTTAAAGACATTCACAAACCACGAGTGCTCAAAGATGCTCCTGATGAACTTACGGCCCTTATCAGGTTAGTCAGTGATGGTGATCGTAAGATTATGACACTATTGTGCCGAAAACCTTTATACAAATGTTAAACGAAAACATTGCCACCCAAAACTAGTAATGTTTATGTTATGCAGTAGCTTATTGTTCTTTTCCGCAAAAAAGGTAACGGTTTTGTGAGAGTTTAAGATTGCAACACGTGCTCCCTTTGTTCCGTGCTCATGATTGTTGCGACTATCGAGGACACGTACGTGAAGAAGATCATGTTCATACGATGAAAACGCAGCATGCTGCTTGATATTTGTGTAAAACTCTGCTAGGCTAATAGGAGCTTTTGCGAAATCACGCTGGTTGTGGTGGTTCGAGGCCAAACTTCCCTGACAGGACCGAATGAAAGTTACGAACAATGTTCTTAAAGATGATAGAGAGGAAGTGAATAATAAAAACAAAAACGAGAAATACACATCGAATCCGTAAAAACGGCTTGGTTCCTGAAACCAGTTATGAACCAGTGACACAACTTTCAATGTTGTCCTTTGCAAAAGCCACGGAAACGCGACGGATGCTGGTATAGTTCAACATTAAGAGCACGAATGGCCACGTACGCTATTGTGGTGGTTCATTGATTAATGAAGAATAATGCTGCAGCAATGATGATGATGATGATGATGACTGCCACTGAAACTATGCTATTTATAGTTACGATTGTACCGCGTTCTAACTGTTGATAAAGTGTAGCGCACTGCTCGACGATCTTAAGGGATGGTATCGAGTTTGAGCGACACAATGACCGTGCATGTATGCGGATTTCCCCACGCGCTTTCAGAATAGACTCATGTAAGATCTTACTTAAATATTCCTGTAACTTTAACTGTTACTATTGCTGAGCCGCAACCCTCGCTGTTGTTTCACCTATTCAATTTTCACTGAACCGGTTTAACTCCTATGATGGGTTCCTACTGTGCTGTATGTAGCGGATTAAAGGGCAAAACCGATGCGCAAATAAAAATGTAAATAAACTTGACCTATGCCCGTTTCATCGAAGCGTGACCTTGCATTAAAAGTTTCAAAAAAATGTAGATAGCATTACGGGTAGAGTTAATCTCCATGTGGCAGTGGCAGCTGCCTATGGTACAATGATGAAGCAATTCGTTTCTATGCATTTTAATGCAAAAAGGGCGATTTAAGCTGATTATTTTCTATCTTGGACAGCTGGTGCACTCCACGGTCAAACACTATGCCGAAGACTCACAACTCAACCGATCACGCAATACCCGGACACGTTGAAGCAACAGCTAAGATATCAGTCGCCACAACAGCATGATTCGTTGGCATACAAAGGACAAAGTTATGAAGAGGTCGTGGAACTTCGCAAACAGTACCTTACACCGAATGTGACTTCCTATTATAAGAAACCGTTGCTGATCCATAGAGGAAGCGGATCACAGCTGTTCGACCAAGAAAAAAGTTACTTGGACATGTTTGGTGGAATCGTTACAGTTTCTGTGGGCCACTGCCACCCGTAAGTGATATAATATTTCTATGAACACCGCTCTGAGAGATTAAATTTTGGTAAACCAATGTTCATGTTTTAGTAAAGTAAATGCTGCACTTGAAGAACAGCTTCGCACCCTGTGGCATACGACGAACATATATATGCACCCAAAACTTCACCAGTATGCGGAGAGATTAATGGCCAAAATGCCCGGCGATTTAAAAAACGTGTACTTTGTCAACTCGGGCTCCGAGGCGAACGATTTGGCCATGCTGATTGCGCGTCTGTACACTGGCAACAATGACATCATCAGCTTCCGCAACGCCTATCACGGAGCATCCCCATACACGATGGGTCTAACGGCCCACTCGACCTGGCGTTATCCGCTGCCTGGTATTAATAGTGGTGTTCTACATACTATGAATCCTGATCCCTATACGGGAATCTGGGGAGGTAAGCACTGCCGAGATTCCCCGGTGCAAACTTCACGCAACTGTAACTGCCAGGAGGGACAATGCAAAGCAACCGACATGTACTACGAGCAATTAGAACAGATATTCAAGTATTCTCTACCACGTGGTAAGGTGGCCGCAATGTTTGCCGAATCCATTCAGGGCGTTGGAGGCACTGTGCAGTATACGAAGGGCTACATAAAGCGCGCCGCTGAGCTTGTACGAGCTAACGGAGGACTGTTTATTTCCGATGAGGTGCAGTCCGGTTTCGGACGTACTGGAGAACATTACTGGGGCTTCGAAGGACATGACATCGTTCCAGATATCGTCACGATGGCAAAAGGAATGGGAAATGGGTTCCCTATGGGCGCAGTCATTACTTCGCGTAAAGTTGCGGAAGTACTTTCGCAGGCCCTGCATTTTAACACGTTTGGCGGTAACCCACTCGCTTGTGCCGTTGGAATTGCTGTTCTGGACGTAAGCTATGAACACGTATACTTTATTAGAAAATGTAAAACATAAACACTTCCAATCCTACCTCACTTTAGGTCATCGATGAAGAGGAACTGCAAAAGAACTCACTCGAGGTAGGCACATACATGCTGAAGGGATTAGAACGGCTTCGCGACAAACATGATGTCATTGGAGACGTGCGAGGAAAGGTAAGAATCCACCATTATTTGGCATGTAACTCTACATCATCGAACACTTCCATTGCGGCATCTTTTTGCGTCGGATTTTCAAACATGGGATTGTTGAACGAAGAGGCGTGATTATTGTTGTCTCCACCCAAAGTTGATGTTCCTTCGCTTTCTTCGTTTGCAAGTTGCATGCCGCTGGGATAGTTAACGTCAACTGAAAGCCTGTCTACATCGTTGTTCGGATCAAATCGAGCAAACACAAAGGGTGTTGTGAAGAACTGGCGATTGCGTACGGCCATCCTAACACGTGGAATAAGCGCATCGTCGTAGTAATATACATACACGATACTAAATAACGCTGAAATCGCAATAAGCGTTAAGAAAACGAAAGCCAAAACTTGGCCTCCTTCTAGAGGTGTATGCGGCTGTCCGGAGTGTGTTAATTGAAAACCTACGATAATACAAGCAAAAGTTACATTCAGCTTTCACATTAAATGGCAAGGCTTGAGCTTACCGACTGTAAAATGTTTTTCGAAGAACGGCCGCAAACTTTCCATCATACGCGTGCTCCTTTCGCCATATTCGCCCTTGTCTACGATGATCACCTGGACAAAGTTCTCCCCAGTCCATCGATCAACACCGACATGATACTCGACGTCCGAATCATCCACTTCCGCCGTTGTTATCTTGCGACGCAGCTTTTCCGTGAATGTATGTACGTTAAACTGTCCCTGGAACGCAGCCATGTTCATGCGAAACAAACTTCCACACAGTGAGCAGCAGTGTCCCGATGGTCGTATTGGGGACAGACAGTGGGGCACGGTGCAATGCACATTAGAGCAAATAGCATCCATCTGCCGTGCCTCCTGACAGGGGCACTTTTCAGCATTAGAACATTTACCTTGGCGTATAAGCGTGTCCTCAGCATTGTAAAACAAAAACTGGCCTAGCTCGGACGACATGAAATAGTGAAAATTTTCTAACCCCTCGATCGTTTTTCCTAAGCGTATGTCTCCTACTTCGATCGATTCGTGGTACTGCATGTCGATCGGTTTCGGCATATTTTTTTCCACTTCAAAAACGGCCAATTCGTACTGGCACGGTACACGATCGGCGTGTGGGACGGCTGCATTTGGTGTGGTTAGGGAAGCGCGTTGCTGGTCGAAAGCTGCCCAGTTGTTGCCGGAATAGTACGGTGTGCGGCCCGGGGCCTTGAAGATTGCAACAGAAATCGCAGAAGGATCTCGTGAAACAATATTTAACGAAAACGAATGGCGAGGAAAGAGTACACCACCCTGCTGTGGAAGCACAAGCGACGACACTGTTAAAATTCCCTCAGGGAAAGTTACAAGTGCGTTCAGTTTACTGGGGAAAACGATTGTTTGGCCAGCGACAGGCGGACCCGGAGATACCCAATTAGAAGGGTCTGAGAACGCTACATGTGACACCCAAATTTTAATACCATCCATAGGACGGAATGCTTGCAGGATTATAATAGCACTAAACACGGGAGTTGCTTTCATATTGACTACTTGAAGGGAACTGGAACTGTGCATCCATTTCATATTCAGAGAATGGGGCGTACAAATATGAAGACAGATACAGTTACAAAAAATAAACTAAATGAGCCAGAGATAACCACGCACTGTTCTTTTACTTTTTTAAGGGATTAATGATTGGTGTGGAGCTAGTGGCCGATAAAGAGACGCGACAGCATCTGAGTGCACCGCATTTCGTCGACATCTGGGAGATGTGTAAAGACATGGGCGTTTTGTTCGGTCGCGGAGGTCTGAATGCAAACGTGAGTATTTTCCCACACGATGTACAAAGTTGTCACAATCTTCATCCATGCATTATCCCACAAACAACATTGATTTAGTTTTTAACAGTAGATAACAAATGACACAACCTTTAACGAATTAAATCTCGCGTTGTTCCCTTCCTTTCAACAGGTTCTTAGAATTAAGCCTCCGATGTGCATAACTAAAGCTGACGTCGATTTTTCTTTGCAAGTTCTTGATATTGCCCTGAGCAAGCATTCGGAAAAAACTCAAAAAAGTATTTGAGGTTCTGTAAAGTTCGAAATTCATAATGATGCAGAAATGTATTTACCAACATCCATAAAGGGGAATTGTGTTTTCTGGAAATAGATAAAAATGCGAAATTAGTTATTAATAAAATGTCTAACATCGTTCAAAAATAACATATCCAATCGACACGCAAAAAAATGGTTTCTTTTGCATGGGAGATTGTCCACAAAAACTTACTTTAAAAACAGTCGAGAAATTTCGAAACCAATCATTGATACTGCAAGCGTGTTTTTGTTGAGATAAGTGTGCTTCGGGAGGAAATGTTTCAGCAGAAACAGAACGGTATTGGTATGCTGCATTAGATGTGATATTTTTCGTCATTTCATGTGTGCATGTTTCTCGTTGCTTTCGTTTGCTTAGTTAATCTAACAACTAACCTATTACTATTTGCTATTATTCATTAAAAACTGTTCCATAACTCCAGTTTAGTTTCGTGGATTTGGCGAGTGTTTTAAATATTGTATAATAAAATATCACTTTTGTTCCGTGAAACATACTTCTCTGTTAAACTTATTTTATTTTCTCAACAGGTCTTGCGTATTAAACCACCAATGTGTATCAATCGAACAGATGCTGATTACGCACTGGCAGTCATCGATTATTGTTGCGATCAGTACATGAAGAAACAAAAGCGTGGTTCTCGGCGTTAATTCTAACTAAACATACAACACTGAGATTTTAGAGATTAATTCGAGGTGCATTTAATGTGCTAGTATTTATGCGATTAAGTAAGCTGATGCCGACATTACGAAACATAACATTCCCTATTTCATCTGTGATGTAAAACAGTGATACAATAAAAGTGAAACAAATAAATGTAGCTTCGTATAAAGTACGATTTCGGATAAAAATTGAAAGCAGTTTGCAATATTTTTAAAGTTACGTTCCACTTACATGCTTCAAATTATTTCACATTTATTAAAAGCTACCCTGGGATCATCTCGGTTGAAATACTATAGTAATTTATAAAATAGAAAATCTGCCCATCCGATACGTTAGCCATTAAAAGGGGTTGGTGATGCTAGAACTATTGCCATATCGCACTATCCAAAGCGGTCCATTCTGTTATCACATGTTTCAGAAGCACCTCAACGCTTACAAGTGATTTGCATTTCTATTTGAATGTTCCAATCTTACAGAGCGTATAAACATAAAGAAAACCATGTATGCAATTTTTGGTATGTTTAAAAAATAGTAGCACTTATACGAGATTCGTTCCACAAAACAGAGCTGAACAATGCATCATTTAAAAGCAAAACTATCTTACTTTCTTGCTACTGTTTAGTTCATTTTATCTTATTATTTTCAATAATTCACCTTCACAAAACACTCATACATCTCATACATACATACAAAACTCATATCTCTTATGCAAAAATTAGTTGTTGTTCCTTGTGGAAACTGAAATGCATGTAGGTGAACAAAGAGTAGAGTAGCTTACGGACGGTTTTGACAGTCGAGAAAGTGCTCGGGTTGTTTGTGAATTGACGCGGTTAGCAGGATTAAGATTCTTACTAAAATCATTTATCCCTTAAGAATGTTAATTCAGTGTGCATAAAGACTTACTAGCTATTACAGTT
This sequence comes from Anopheles epiroticus, assembly GCA_000349105.1. Taxonomy (NCBI): domain Eukaryota; kingdom Metazoa; phylum Arthropoda; class Insecta; order Diptera; family Culicidae; genus Anopheles; species Anopheles epiroticus. The sequence goes on along the minus strand of KB671528.1, from coordinate 163,455 downwards.
GGTTTTCGCTGGTATAGCTCACGCTTAACCGCTGTAGCGGATATACGCATCGAATTCTTAAAATCTAGTGTGGTCTGCGTTGGACCAATAAATATCACTATATTCTAAAATAATACAAATATTAACAACTGATTGAACATTTTCACTAGCCTAGCGTGGAAGGACTCAGACAAGTTTTCGAGTCGAAATGGTCGTTGTATCACAACTACGCCTCTATTTCGATCAGTATCTTTTCGTCAGAATCCGCATCGCTCGTTGCGAGCAGCGCTGCTGATAGTTCCAGCCGAGCTTTTTGTATAACCCATATCATCAGTGCGGCGCCAACAATAACCTAAAATTTGAAGATCAGTTATATCGTAAATGCAACCAATTTAAACATGACACGCAGATAGTCATTTAGTTTCTACCTCCACTACAAAGACGCCGTATCCTGCCAATCCCAGAGCAGCATTGTGATCACTTAGCACCTCGTGAATTGATCGCAGCTTCGATCCTAGATATACATTAATGATTTGCGCTGGTAGAAGCCCGATTAATGTTCCTGCATGGTAGCTCCGCATGTTTACAGAGCTTATCTAATTGTTTGGAAGATGTACAATGCATGTTATGTTAGTATGAAAGATGTTGATCAAACGATCGAAATTTTACACACTCTATAAAAATCCATGCAAAACATCAAACGCACCTGCTACTTAGGCAGAGCAATTAGTAGGCAGAGAAAAGCTAACTAACATTTCGTTTATTTTTCATTATTTCATTATTTCCTTCGGAAGAGCGTGACAAATGCAGTTTGCTTTCTTTTTAACTTGGCAATACATTTGCCCTGTCCCTAAAGATTTTTTACCTTTATAGACTTTGGCCGTGTCTTGATATAATCAATGAGAATCAATAAATATATAATCCTACAGAGCAAATGATTCTCGTCTTTTTTAAAATTTGCACTAAAAAGTGTTGTAAAGCAACATAGCTATAAATATAAACATTGAATAGGACATGTTTAAGACGTAGCAAAAACGCTTGGTCCGGTCTTGACTACATCCCTAAGAATGGACCATACTTGCTTGCTCAAAAGCGTTATTGCTCAAGCAATGATTGAAAAGAGAACTACAAACAGCCGATTATAGACTATTTAAATCACGTATCGTATATCAGTAAACCTGCCAACATGCCTGACATCATGATATGTTACGAAGCAGTTCGATTAAATACAAAGGCATTTGATAAAGTATTTATTTGATTATTATTTATACTCTGTAGTACTAGTAGTTGAAAATCTAGTGAGATTTTTTTAACGATGTCGATTTATTCAACCTTACTAACCATCCAGCATATAAGCAATATGACCTGATCATCAATACGAAATTTAAAAAAGTAAAAAAAAACAGCATACAACAGAGTGTCATTGCAAACACGTGGCCAATTTCTAGTTGACATCACGTGCATATGCACCTCACGTTGTATGGATTTTCTGCGTGTTCTGGGGCGTGTCTATTTATCAAGCAAAGCTAGTTCAAAAACAACTTACGCCGAATATTGTGTTTTGCAGCCCGAATGGTATTGGTGTTAGGCGGGCAAAGAGTACGATCTTGAAGGCTTTTGGTCCAGATATAACCCGTAGGATGGCACGACCTGTTTCGTTTTTAATGAGCCTGTAAAAGAAGAAAAAACTAAACGAGTTACCACAAACAATACACACCTTTTAACGCATCTAGAAAAATGTTCTGTACGTGGCAGCACAAGCATATATCGAAAGAGAATCTTATGGTATATGCGATCAACAGGGTCAAGTATCCATTATTAACAATGAATTCATGGCAGCGCTGAACTTTACGCACCTAAGCTAGGCAGTATTTTTTTTTTATTCGGTACTAACGGCCAGGCCGTATTGCTTAGCTCGGCAGTATAAAACGACGGTAAATTACAAATGCTTAAACATGTTTTAATACATGCTGTGGCACATAATCTTTTTAAAATAAAAGCTGATTAATAATACCATAGAATACAATGAGTACACACAAGATTGCATGATGAACACATGCCATATAACGTCTAAAAGCAGCTTTATCTTTGACCATTTGAAAAAAGTGGTTTGCCTCTAAACTTGCGCAATTCTTGAAACAGGTAGTAATCCAATCACCGTATGTTGAAACACTGTTATACGTCAACCCATAGAGAGCGGAAGCACAAAGTCACAGATTTAATTCATTTTCTAACTGCTAGCATCGGTCATGCCTTTTGTAATAGCTTGTTGACTGTTGGCCGTGTATGGAACGAATGAATCGCTACTATTTATGAAGCTCGGCTTTGGTGCACTTTACCAGTACCACTTTACTTTACTTTCTTAACTTTGTCGTAGATAAGTAATATCACGATATTACATATATTTTACATAATATCATTCGGACCGCGCCAATTCCCTCCCATTCCTCCGATAATATCATTCGGACTTGCTCATGCAAATACTTGCGCCAATTCCCTCCCATCCTAAAGTGACACATGTGAATCAATGATAATCATGCGTTAACGTCGAGCTTGTTTCAATATATGTTGTAAACGCAATTAACTAAAAAAACATTAGAAAGACGTAAGAATTTGTTTTAAATTTCCACAATTTTACCTTCAATGTTTTACCGATATCATTTAAACATGCTACATATTTTAATTTCACTTTCTCACCGACTTATTATGACCTCAAAAAATGTTATAAGGCGACGTACTATGTATGTAATTTAATGGACATGAAAACTTTCGCAAAAGATAAAACAATGTTCTCGACAGTTGAGTATGCATACTTATTGCTGCACTACCTTTAAAGTTAATAAACAACATCGATCTACAAAATGAACCCTTGTTCGCTTATCGATCACATGTGCTGCAGACATGTTAAACGATTGTGCAAATATATACGCTTTCGGGTAGAATCGCGAATGACGTGTAATATTTATGTGTAAACCTACAGTTTCAGTTTGCCTTTTAAGCTACTAGCTACTAAATGACGAAAACAGATGATACTCACTTGTGCACGGGCAGTTTGCTTTGAAGCGATTTGATTGTATTGTGTGCGATGGCCACACCAAGGTTTGCGCCAATCACCACGGTCAACAGACCGCGAGTGAACCCGAACAGGTAACCGCTAGCAATGATCAGCACCAGATACCCGATGGTTACGGGAAAGCTTACGATGGTAAACATGCACAGAAAGATGACAAATATTATCCACGTATTTTGCGTTTCAATCCAGAACAGAACTCCTTTAGCGGTATCGCGAAAAGTATAAATTAATATCATGACTCCGATCAGCAGAAACAGGGGGAGCATATAGTTGAATATGGACTTGCGCTGAGAAGCCACTATGCGCTGCAGCCGGTACAGCAGACTATCGCGCATTGCGATCGTTTCACCGTCTATGGTTGATTTCTTCCTATCATGAGATCTCGTTCCCTTGGTAACAGGCAATGAAGAAGGCCTTGCTAAAACTGCTGTGCTAGGGGTTTCCCCAAATACAGTGTAGTTTAAAAATTGTTGCTGTTCATAACACGATAGAAAGGCGCTCGTTGTCTGTTGAGTTACAGGATCGAAATCACATAAGTAGCTACTCGGTTTCGTCTTTAGGCTAGTTCCTTCAATTGATACTACAGTGAAAAATGTTTCGGTTGGCAGTGCCAATGATGGAACCGTCGTAGTTTGATCATGTGCTGCTGGCGGACGATGTAGACCGATAGTCGAAGATGTCCAATTATCGGATGATCGGTGTGATGAGCTCCGTGTCGAATTTGAGACACTTAGCAATGGTTTGGTTAATGGATTTTCCGATGTTGGTGCTGTTTTGGGTGTGAATTGGGAATCCGATAAAAGGAACGTGGAAGATGTCAGCGTTTGCAACTGGCGAAAGTCCTCCGTCGTCTTTTGGACCAGTGATATTGCTTGTTCGTTGAATTTGAATCCATTCTCATCCGGACCGTTCATTCTGGTTGGACATACATGCAAGGGTGCTGAATGCAAAATTTAATTAAATTAAAATGAATAACTGAAATCAGTACAACCATTCTACGATTTTCAGCGAGGGTGAGTTAGTTATACCACCCCCTATTTACATGAGCTCGGTCGGCCAAGCCACATGGTCATACTATACTACGTTCGGGTATCAGGGGAAAATTAGCAAAATATCCCAACAATCATGAAAGGAACACTGTGTTAAAACGGTGTTGAAATGGCGTCACCCAGTCGCAAACTATACGAGAGAAAGCTGCACTTGAACCGGAACTAGCCCTATGGAAAGCGAAAACCTTATACGTACGCATCTTCTTCATAACCGTGGGATGTGGACTAGAAAACGCACACTAAGACACATGAACTACATATGCAAATCGATTCATTTTTCATTATAGAATAATCAAAACAAGAAACGCAATAGTGCATACGCAACTATATTTTAATGCCTTTTTCCATGAATTCTGATAGCATAATTTTACATGAAAATCAACCATCTCCCATAAGCACCATCACCGCATAAAAGGACATATGCATTAATTTACCACTCATACTCGAAAACACGACGTGTTGGAAACATTTTGTCGTAGCTGGTGCAACTATCAATGATGTATCGAGAAAAGTAGCGTCAATTTTACATCCACTCAACACTAGCGAACGCTACGCAATTATATTTGCCCATAGCTGCCACATCGGTCTGCAATGCACTGTATCTTTTTGAAAACACGATACATAAATGTACAAACAACTGAAAAACTTATCCATCTCGTCATTTGTCCAACCACACAATACTGCATTTGGATGATGCATTTCAACGCATACACAGAAATTAACTTACATTGTTCGAAGTATGACTACGCTGAGCAACAGCATGAAAAGAGTATTAGCATTTTAATCTCGTTTGTACATAGACAACCACCGTTTTCAATTAACATTTAACTTCAAGCGAAAGAGTCTACACCGTTTCACGTTTCGTACATGCTTTACGCGCAAAGCACTTCTTTACCACACAACAGACTACGTGAGAGTATGAGAATCGTCACGCACCTATCGTCAACAAACCTTTTTTTCGTCTACTGGTTTCTTCCTATTTCCCTTTATTGATCGACTTATTGAAAAATCTGTCATCGACGAATCTCTGCTGCGTTTATATTACCCAGGTGAACTATTACATCGTAGTCAGCGATATGTCTGCGCATTACCATTTCATTGTTTTCGTTCGTTTGAAAACAGTTCGCAGAACTGCTATTGAAAAGCGGTTAATTCCAATAATGAATTTGAGGAATGTTTCAAGGAAGTAGTTTGTAGAAAAGCATGAAAAATCATTCCAGAACCTAAGAATAGTTGCGCAGGTCTAACAAATATCGTGCACCGTAAAATGCACTTAAAAACAATGTTTCTTCAACCAACTTTGAACAAAAACAAAAAAAAGAGCAACAATCTTGCATTAACTTTTAGTCGAAAATTAGATCGGTACCGAACGTTTAAGACAGCCGTTCCACATTGAGCGCAACAGGCAAACGAGACTGGAAACTGCTAGCCTTTCAGTACTGTCAGTTGACTGCAAAACTGTCCAAAGTTTTTAGTCTAGCATAGGTAGACGAAAATTGGAGTGAGAAATTCCGATGAACGCTGAAAACTTATATAAATGTTTTCAAACCTTATCCGAAAACCAAAAGATAATATAGATATTCCATATTCATATGTTTTTATGTTTTTTTATTTATTTCGCTCTGTACAACGATCTCTCCGTTGTGCAGCGGATTACGCTCGGCCGGCTCCAGTGGACTGGCCATTTTATACACATAGACTCGGACGACCCAGCTCGTAAAGTCCTCCTAGGCCGTCCACATGGACAGAGGAGGCGTGGTAGGCCCAAGCTGAGGTGGGAAGATGGCATTTAGGCGTCCGCCATTAAGGCCGGGATAACGGTTTTTCAGACGACGGCACGAGACCGTGAGTGGTTTTGGAGTTTGTTGCAGCAGGCCAAGACCACGAAGCGGTTGTAGCGCCCGATAAATCCAAAATCCAATTTATTTCGCTGCGGTTGCGCTTAATGTGGAACGGCTTTTATTCTCGTGGATGTCCTCGGGACATGGAGGCAAACATATAAAGGCGCTCACTTGTTTTTTTGTCCGTGGTGGAATGTCTGTGTACTTTATCAACAGAGAAATGGATCTCAAAGGTTTACTTACTTTATAGAATACATTAATTTCAACGATTATCAGCATGGAAATTCAATATCTCACTTCAGGATACTGCATTGTTTTATTACACGTTTATCACCACCTCAACTAATCGTCAACGAACCAACAGTTTTCTCGTCGACACAGAACAATTCAAGAAAATAAAATTTCTTGATCATACTATATTGATGCTATTGATCACGAAAACTGGCAAAATTCGACACGTTTACGTTATTATACATTCCTTTCCAAGGAATGTAAATGTTGCCATCAGTATTAAAAAATGGGGTTTATGTTTAAGTGAAAAATGTAAACAAATGCACAAAACCTGTTTTTTAAAGTTTTGTTAAGTTTTCATTTAATGCCTCGAGTGTTACATGGTTCGTCGTTGGAGTAGGTGTGTGTGTGTGTGTGTGTGTGTGTGTGTGTGTGTGTGTGTGTGTGTGTGTGTGTGTGTGTGTGTGTGTGTGAATGTTCACTCTGTATTTTTGTTGTATGAAGGAAGATTTCTTCTGTGTTTCTTCCATCGTAGAAAATCGACGGAGTTTTACATCCTAATGTTAATATAACATTCTTCTCGGCATGTTCTTAACGAAGAATCTTATCAAATGCAATTGTTTCTTAGTTTGTTTTGCCGCTACGTTTTTCCCACAGTATTGGAATTTTTGTTTTAAGTTGGAATTCATACACCACCGTAATGAGTGGCCTATCGTAACGATCTTCTTCTACAGACGAATAACCAAATTTGCACGAATCTTTTTGCAGCGCTAGGCTATTAACTCTTTCAAGTATAGTGATAAACCACACGGGATCTATCCTTTACTTTGATAAACTTTCAAACTAACTAAGGAAGAAGGAGCATTCATAAGGAAGGTTGCGAAAACGAATGGATGCACAACAGAACTATTGCAGAAGGGTAGAGACCTTAAATAGTGCGCATATCAGATTATCAGACATTTGTGTAATTTATCTATATCGCTTCATCTGACAATTACAGTTTCCATCATAAAATATAGTATATTACAGTCTCTTTGCGATGTTTAAACATTACTATCATGCATAATCGATCTTTTCTATTCATTTGAAGTTAGTGTTCTTTTTCCACTTCATGAATCATTTTTTGAGGCTCCATGGGCATCTGTTTCATTTGATTTTAAGCCTATTATACCCTGAAGACCTATCAAACGGAAACATTACTGCACAATGTTTTGATGGTGAATTGGACTTAGAATATTTGTTGTATTTTGTTATGGTATTCACGTTTTCCTTTTCCTTCTTCACATATTTAACGGACCAGGACACACACTGTTAATGCTCGTGTTGCTTATAGGCCCATACTTGTCGTACTTATAGCTCGTCCTTCGTCGGCTTGTCTTCCTTTTCCTCTTCTTCTGGTTGCTGCAAGTAAAAAATATTATTAAGATCAATATTATTGAGCGAGCTACGACTGGGCACATCACAGAAACTCAAAACTAACCTCGTCCTTTTCGCCTTCAAGGAACTTCACGAAGCCTTCCAGGGTGCGTTCGCCCTTGAACTCAACCTTCTCATTGTCACCCTTTCGGTACAAATAGATAGTGGGGAAGGAAGAAATCTTAGTATGTTCCAGTTCGTTTGCGGTAGCATCGATCTTAGCAATGACTACACTATCACTGTCCTTGTATTTCTCTCCGAGTTTGTCGTAGATTGGGACTAGCTGTTTGCAATGACCGCACCATGGAGCATAAAACTCTACCAACACATCCTTAGTCTTATCGAACGCGACTTCATCAAACTTAGTGGCTACAAGCACCTTCACAGGCTCTTTGTCCCAATCCTCCGGCAAATCCTGAGACAGCAGGTGCTGTTTCACTTTACCATCCAAGAACGATTGTACAAACTCCAGGATCTTATCGGACGACAGATCATTGGTTTCAGGTTTGTACTTGGCCATATCTTCTTCCAATCGAATGATACGCAGGGAAGGAACTTCGTCCTTTTTCATGCCAAAGAACTCTAGGATACGGGTATGGTCTTCCTGATCGGCATCAATAGTAACAAACAAGATCTGTTCACGGAACTTCTTAGCAACCTCCTTGGCTGGTTCGACGAATTCCTTCAGATGTCCTGCTTCCTTCGAGATAAAGAACAGCAGATGGCTCTTGATCTCACCACCAAAGATCTTTTGGGCCGTTTCGTGGCTAAAATCAACGATCAACGGCAAGGCCTGGGCGGTGACGAATTTCTTCAGAGCCTCTTCGGTAGCCTCTCCTTCAAACGTAGCCTTTCCTTCATCAAAATGCTTGAACAGGATTACAGAGCCACATTTTGCTTCGTATTTGGCGTACACATCCTCGCTGCTCGTAACACCGAATGGATAATCATCAATAGCGACAGCGGTGGACAGGAACGCTTTGGCTTCCTTCGACTCACGATCCTTGAAGAAACCAACCACAGCTACATTATTTTCCTTTAGGAATTCTTCAGCGGCCTCGACCGTTTCTAGTTCCTTAGCTGCCGGTCCAGTCTTCTTCTCAAGCCATGATACGATCGTGTCCTGTTCGCGTCCTCCAGTATAATCGACGTGCGATCCGCTGCGGAAGAATTTCAGCGTAGGATATCCACGAATTCCATACTTCTCAGCAAGTTCCGGCTCGACCGTAGCGTCCACTTTCGCAAGTTTTATGTTGGATTCCTTGTCTGCTAGCACCTTGGCAGCCTTAGCGTACTCTGGAGCCAGCGCCTTGCAATGTCCACACCATGGAGCGTCTACAAGGGATAGTTACGAATGTTATTTATATCTATCGAACAAATGCAACGAAGGCGAGAAAATAGCAGTCAGTGAGTTATAGTTCCAGCTAAGAGGTGCCAAACAGTATATTCAAATAAATAAATATAACCTTCGACGTAAATTATACAGCAAGGTAGTCCTTTGCTCCAAATATGAACTTGTAATTCTTTCATAGCATACCAAATAATTACGGTCTGGGTGCCAACCACAAAGCAATGCAAATGAAACCAGAAGTGGTATAATACATCCTACCTAACAATGCGCGCTTGAATTATGCATTTTCATTTATCTATTATTCGAGTTATATTAATATAATATATAATTATTACGGCAAACTCTAGCAAATTATAAAGAAATGAAAATGGTACATTTTTTCTTTTTATTTCGCTATTTTGGCAACGCGGATTGCATTAACGCTGTCAGACGGAAATGTGTGGGCGGTGTGTGGGATTGTAAAATGAGAAACCGATGAGATTGCAATGAGGATCAATGCGACGAAGACTTAGTACCTTCTTGTCGAATGCTGGGATCGCTCAATGGAGCGATCCAGAAGAATTAAATAGCATACGAAATACATCATATAGCGCACACTAATACTGTCGGCAATCCTATTCGAACACGAGTCTTGGTCTAATTTTGCGATAAATTAAAAATTCCAAAGTTTTTATGATCCTGAATGCATGTATGAATAAATAAAGTAATGTAAACAGCATAATTTTACGAATAAATTCCTGAACCTTACGCTATATACAGTTTTTTTCATATTTTCGTACCAAAACGCATGTCCAGTAGAGGTAATTAGTCCGATCCAGTACAGTTGTCCCAAAGGATCCACTTTGTTTCTCAAAGGGTCCACTTTGTTTCCCAAAGGATCCAAAAAGGTGCCATTGTCATTAGAAACCCGCCAAAAATGCCACTTCGGGTGGCAAACAATCCAGAGAGGGTGCCAAATATACTAATTGGACTAAAAACCCATGTATGTTACGCTTTTTTACATGTTTATACCGTCCAATTAACTACGCGTCATGAAGTCCATGATACAATAGCCAAATAAGGAAAAAATAGTCATAAACAATACAAGACAAGGAAGAGCACAATTATTATACAGCAATACAGTAACATACTTCACCTTTATGGTTGTATGTAATTTGCATGAACGTTAGTAGTTACACACACCATGCCCAATATCACCAAGTAACAAGATGACCCTGAACTTGAACTGATAAAAAGATGCACCAACCCTATTTACAATGTATGTGTGTGTGTGTATATGTTCGATGATGCTGATTAGATTTTGTTGGGAATGCAAAAGACAACTCTTTTGATACATATTTCTCTTTTCCCAGGGAAAAGGAAAATGGAACTAGGTTCCACGTAACCAATATCTGATGAGGTCACTGACCGTAACTATAAACGACAGCGAGTGAACGGTCTTCTTCGTGAGCATACAAGACAACTGTAAAAAACTGTTCATTTCATCTTGGTTCACAAACACAAATATATTCACGGCCTACGAAGAAAAGACAACAAGATACGAATGCTTCGCGGTTGTGGCAATGCACGATTGGCCGTAGCCTCTACAGCGTATACGTGTACATTCGTTGAGAATATGTGTTGGTTTCACGGTTGCTGAACAGTACATAATAAGAAAAAAAAACCGGTCGACTGACGCACCTCACGCATTTTGATAAATTGTTTAATATAAAGGAACGATACCTTTATTTATTAGAAAACTGTATTTAACGAACGTTTCGAAAAATGTCTTCATTTTTCAACAAGTTTTATTTTGATAGCTTTTTTAAATAAGAGTTTTTACTATTACAATTTCATTTATACTTTAATCTCTCCTAATTCTGAATTATCATTTATATGCCAATTCACCCAGTTATTCTAATTGGCATTTATGTGACCCAGGCTAGACTTACACTAAAATACGCTTAGTAAGAAGGGTCACATCCGGTTTGATAATTTGCCGTATTTTGGGAAGACTAAATTAATATTAAGTACGGAGAGAGCAAGTGTTTCGGCAATTCACAAACATTGACAAGCCTTTTATCGTAATGTTCTGATACTTGTAACTGATAAGAAAACCTTCCGCGGTACATCGTAACAGAATTGTTTCGTGATACATTACATGAATCATTTGATAAGCATCTAAATATGGAGGCAATATAGAACAATTGCAATATAGAAAATTTTCTGGGAACTGTGCTATCTACAGTCTTGTACCACTAAAAGGTTGAAGAAATACACGCTTCATGTGTCATTGCATAGTGTTGGTTTGAGGCACGTTGGTGCTACCCCCAAGAAACACCAATACTTGAGACGAAAAGAGCGAAAACTACACTTGCTAGGCAAGTACACACCCTACGGAAACATTTGTGTAAACACAAGAAAAATCTGAACCGTCTCTCTTTTTTTCGTTCAAATCTCTTTACATGCATTGGGTATTTACACAGAAGGTCGCCGCACAAAACGTACCAGTCATAAATAGGTACCAGGCAAACACAAAAATTTGAACGGTTTGATAAGTCGCTGATAAGAAAACTAGAAAGCGTATAATCGACGTGGCCTGCAGCAATCGATTTTAAAGTAATCGAAACACGTAAGCAGATTCTCAAGACGATGATCCCGCTAAAGTACACGCAATGGACAATGATGAAATTCTACACTGACAGAAGGGCGAGTGTAGGCGGTCAGAATTTGGATAATGAGATGTAGACTAAGCCATTTTTGCTACGTTTCCAGATCCTATAATTTGTTCATAATGTATGAAAACAAAATTGCAGTATTACTTTGGCCCACATGCTGAACAAAATTTACTATAAGAATAACAAAATGATTTAGAACAACAAAAAAAAAATGAAATTGCTTGGTCAATAATGTTCAATGGATTGCCGGCCGGCTACATGTTAAACCGGTTGAAATCATCAATTTAGCTCGCAAAGCCCAACATAGCCTGCTTGCTATGCATTTCGCGATCGAGTGGAACAAACACAAAAAACTTCCACGTATACAAATATTTCCGCGAGGTAGGTAGCTGATATGACCGCTGGTCGTCTCAGTTCTACCAACAGGAAAACAGGCGCTCTTATGCTCCCACATGTCTAGCGGATACTTCTTTCTCTGTTTCGCCATCGTTCGGAAAAACTTGCTCGAAAGAGCCAGCACATCATAAAAAATAAAGATAACATATTCCAGGCATTGTGGAACATACATAACTTAATATGGATCCCCGGGACTAGCCGGGCCGATGACATTACGTTGGATGACCGGGGAATACTCCACGCACTTGTTGGCGTCATTATACACAACACCAAAATCGTTTCATGCGTTTTACACTTCCTAATACCATTATCGTGCCTGTTCCAACTGAAAGGATGCCCAGGGAACACATATGCAAAAAGACAACGATTTGCAACCATTATTTGAAAGGGTTGATTGCTCTATGAACAGAAATATTTTACATAGTTTTATAGTGCTGTCCCACTATTTTACATAGTATTTTGAGCAATACTGCCTGGCCGAAATAGAGAAAAAATCTCTTGCAGGACAGTAATGAAAATGGCATCACACTCCCTCTTTCAAACTTATTCCCATATGGATAATTAAAAGTAAAATAAAAAGTACATGTACTTACAGAATTCCACTAGCACGAATTCGTTGTTGGCGATGACCGAATCAAAATTGTCCTTGGTAAGCACCAGCACACCATCTTCAGTTTTTACCTCTTCTTCCGCCAGCGAAACGGCAGCGAGGGCGAGCACAAGCCCGAATGCCGAGAGAAGTTTCATGCTTACTGGATACACGGTTGTCGTTGATTCAAGGAACTGGCCACAGAACAACTGCACGCAGGTTAGCGAATATGAAAGGGACAAGAGTTAAATTACTATTAGCCTCGCATATGACCACTCTGCGGAGCACCACTGTCTCGAGCGTCGGATCGACCGAACCGGCAGACGAAAAGTTGATCAATGGTTGCCCGAAGGAGAAAGGGAGCGCTTTAAGCCACTGCCGCCACGCAAGTGACGTAGGAATCAGTAGCATACGTGGGACGCTGGATGTCGGGATAAGAGTTGGTGCTGCTAGCGGATGCAATGGACAAAAGGAGCTTGGCTACATAAAGATAAGAGGAAAAGTATCCAAAACGCAGTAAAACCCGTACTTACAACGCACTGCAAAACTTGAATTCGTTTAAAAATGAGTAATTTATGTGTTATACCCTCTGACGTGGCCACAAACCGATGGACGACCACACGCACACAACAACACGGCGCAATCCACTGAACTCGATTTCTGAACGCAAACGTCAGCTGCACCCTGCGGGTATAAGTTAAGGTTTATAGAGACTGTCAAAGCGATAGGCATTTCAGTTTGTTTACAACACATGTGCTTCGCAAATTGTGCGCCGGATGCAAGCTTGACTAAACTCAGATAGAGTCAACACATAACTTTCGTAAGTGCAAAGAATGGAACCAGAAAAGGACGCTGCGACTGCTGTTGAAGCAAAGAAAGAGGTGCCAATGCTAGATAAACAAGACGATACTAAGGAAATGAAGGGGGAAGAGTACGCGTATCTCGATGCCACCGGTTTCACCTCGGAGTTGTTCAAAATTGAACTCCGAGGTCTTCCCAAATACTACGGCATAGGTGTAAGTAAAGTGACAATGATCCCTTCCTCTGCTTGTGTTCTGGGAGAAAGGTTGTATCCTTCTATGGATATTTAGAATCTTGACCAAATTCCATCATTCAGAGACTTACTTTCTCTATAGAAGGCTTCGACTAACTAGAGAAATATGCCTGAAGATTTAGAGCTTCTTTACTGGTTCTGTTGCTATAGCTTATTTGAAATTTTGTTAAATTAAAATGAAGCTGTTATGGCGTAATTAACTGTGGGTGGTCTTGTTGCTATGAGCTTTGTTCACCCATTCTGGGAATCGTTACTTGTCGCAACCGAATTGCCTGTTATCACTTTGACTTGAAATTGTTCGTCCATTCTAGAATTCGTTTCTTGTTACAGCCGAGTTGCTTGTGGTCACTGACTGCTGGACACAAAGTCACAATAATCCCTGTACAACATTTAATGTGCATAGATTATGAAAATCTTTTTTATTTTTAGGAACTGAAGAAGTTGTTAAACGTGAAGATGAAGCTGTCAACGAACAAGATTAAAATTATGAAGCCTGGCAGTCCTTTTATATTCATATGCTTCCGCAATCAAGAGGATCGCGAAGCAGCAATTAAAGCACTCGATGGCTACAAATGGAAAGGAAAAGCATTGACTGCCTTTGAAGCTAAGCCTGCTCCTGATCCACTGGTCCGTAGGCGGAAGGAAGCGTCGACAGGTGAAGGAGAACCATTGAATATAAAACGTCGTACGGTGGAGGCATCAGCAACTTCTCTCGCGTACCTAACGTACGAAGAGCAATTGAAGCAGAAGCAATCGGAGATGGAAAACGTGCTGCAGAAGTTTGGCAAAGAGCTTTGGTCGTCCATTCCAACCCTACGATCCTTTGTGGAGAAAGAACGCCAGATAAACGGCGGGCTACCTTGCGCGTTTGATTCCATCCGTCCATCTCCGATGCAAGACGGCTATAGAAATAAGTGTGAATTTTCTATTGGCAAAGATGCATCCGGTGTCAAACGAGTGGGCTTTCGTGTAGGCAGCTACTCGAATGGATTTCTAGAAGTAGAATCGATAGCGCATTTGAAGCACATACCAGATTGCATGAAACATACTGTCGCACTCTTTGAACAGTTTGTGCAAAATTCTCCATTCGACGTTTATAGTGCCGAAACTTATCAAGGTTATTTCCGGCAACTGACTGTGCGAATGTCACACGCCACTGGCCAGGTAATGGTGGTTGTCGGTGTGCATCCTCAGACATTATCCGAGGAAGAAAAACAGACCATGAAGGCTGCGATTGTCGAATGCTTGACATCTGAGCCTGGCAAGAAAGCAGGCATCAGCTCGATTCATTTTGAAGTAATTCAAAAACGACAGCAAGGACAATATACGAATCCTATCGAACATCTGTATGGGGAACCCCATATTGAGGACAAAATTTTAGGGCTCACATTTCGTATCAGTCCTGCGGCGTTTTTTCAAATCAACACTCCTGCTGCGGAAGTGCTTTACCAATGCGCCATCGATGTTGCTGCTCCAACCAAAAATACAAGCATCCTCGATATTTGCTGCGGGACAGGTACGATTGGTCTGTGTTTCGCTCGCCATTGCAAACAGGTGCTTGGAGTTGATATCGTTGAACAAGCGATTGCAGATGCCAAACATAATGCTGAAAAGAACGGCATAGAGAATTGTAAATTTTTTGCTGGAAACTCTGACGACTTAATCATGTCCTTGATAAGGCATGCAAATATTTTACCTGATCAGCAAGAATCATTGATAGCTATAGTCGATCCACCGAGGGCTGGACTTCGTAAGTAACAGCGTACAATATGGCCGGATAAAAACTAAAAAAAAAAATCTTTTTACGTAGATATTCGCTCCATAACGCAGCTGAGAAATGCCCGAGGATTGGATAAGCTGGTTTACGTGTCGTGTTCTCCCCAAAGTGCCATAAAAAATTGGGTAGATTTGATGCGTCCATGTTCGAAACAGCTGCGTGGGGAACCGTTCGTTGCGAAGAAGGCAATCGCAGTCGATCTTTTCCCGCACACTCCTCACACGGAATTGGTAATATTATTTGAACGTGAACCAGAGAGCAATCCACAGCATTTGGCAAATTCGGAAATTGACTGTATCGACAAACCTGTTGGAGAACTGTAGAAGAAATGAGCTGAACATCTTATTGAAACTTATTTTTTGTTGGGAACTATATTAAAAAGATGCTAAACTATACAAAACGTGTTAAATATATTATAATCATAGTGATATATATCGATGACGCTGCTGAAGTTGTTACATTCTTTACCAATGGTACCATGCGCTTCGATCTAAATTGCTCATCTCTTGTATTGTGCGCATGATAAATTCCCACGATTCCATTCAAAGATGCTACGAAGTAACGGAATTCCCACTATCTGGTGGGGCTAGATGATCGCTGTTGCGGTGCGAACATTAGTGAACAGCGACTTTTACAAGATGAATCGGTTCCTTGTACTCTGCAGTTTACTGGTTGTATTTCCCTTTTCCATCAGCGATCCTCGTAAAAGCGGTCGCTATCAACCGCCAAAGCCTCGATTTGAAGTGTTTGATCCCAAAGGACTCATTGTGTGGATTAACGCAGATCCAGGAATAACTTCATTTACATTTCACGGAAAACTGAATCAACAATTTGTACAGTATTACGATGTTGGACGGTGGGCGCAGACGATAACGAAAATAAAAAACGGTCGTTACCTTTTAATCGATCGTGAGGCTAAACTCCATCTCGGTGATACCATATTCTATCGAACAGTGATTGTTCGTAACGGACAAACATACCGTACAAATTCCGGATCGTTCACCGTGCAAGAGTTGCGTCCGGCAGCTACTCCTTCATCTTTATCTGCATCCGGCATTGCGCAACGTTCCGCAACATCAGAGATATATCCATATGGTTATACTGCAAATGAACGACGCACTAAGGACGTGAGATCTACTGCTACCCAGACCGGTGAATATGGGGATCTTGGAGATAAACGTTGTGCCCAAGCACATACCATTGCCAATGGACGAAAAATGTGCGATGGTTATTTATTGTTTGAAGACAATTTTAACGGACAATCAATAGATTTGCGGAAATGGCGCTTTGAAAATCGTTTCGCATCCGATCCTGACAATGAGTTTGTAGTTTATGCCGATTTTCAGGAAAATGTTATGTTGCAAAATGGTCTATTATCTATACGACCCACTCTGTTTGAAGAAAAATTTGGTCCCGGCGCAACGGCTAAGCAGTTTAGATTTGGGGAAGAATGCACAGGTTACACCAGTTCGCGAGATTGTATTAGAGACACGAAGATTGATTTTGATATGATACCACCAGTGCTTACAGCTCAGATTACAACAATTAATAGTTTTAAGTTTACATATGGAAAAGTTTTGATTCGGGCAAAATTGCCGCAAGGTAATTGGATATTTCCGCGTAAGTACAGTTACCAATTTGTCCAAAACATTCCGGAAACATAAAGAGTGATTTTATTTTTTGTAGAGTTGTATATCATCCCAGCAACGGATTTTTACGGGCGAGACGGCTATGCTTCTGGATTAATGCGTGTAGCATTTGTAGTTGGTGGGCCACAGTTTCAAAGCCAATTATCTGGAGGGCTTCTAGTGAGTGACAGTGAACCTCTTCGCTGTTCTAAAATGTGCACTTTGAACAAGAATGTGCAATGGAACGCAGATTATCATGTGTATGGACTAAAGTGGACACCAGAGGGAGTTTGGATGGAAGTTGATGGAGAGGTGTACTGCATGATCAATCCGGGAGAAGGATTATACCACAGCATTCAGTCTACAAAATCTCAAATTTCAAACTTGTGGCGATTAAGCGGAACTCGCATGGCTCCGTTCGATAGAGATTTTTACCTTGGCCTTGGAGTAGGTGTGGGAGGCCACTACGATTTCCATCAGTTTAAGGAGAAACCGTGGAAAGATTTAGGTGTGAAAGCAATGTACACATTTTGGAAAGCTAAAAACAGTTGGTATCCTACTTGGAGTGTTAACAGTACAATGTTGGTCGACTACATTCGTGTTTTCGGGGTTTAAAAATGTTTGTACTCGAGTGTATCGATAAAACTTGTCCATACTTATAAAATGTTTACCATTAAAAATATTTTTAAAGGAAACATTTATATTTTTTTATTAATTCTTTAAAATAGCATTTAACAACACGAATAAGCGAAAGAGTTTACAGTGTATGATGTGGAATAAATATATAGTTTGGCAGCCCGGCCGCGCTTGCGCAAAACATAAACAAAACAGGCTTCCCAGTGCTTGTGAACTGTCAAACAGTGAACGGAAAATACGGTCGAAATTCCATTGAAAAAATCCAATGAAAATTAACAAAACGCTACTTTTACTTAATTCTTTTCGGTGAATACTATAGTTCAATATTTAACTATAACAAATGGAAGGTATCAGCCTGGAAGAACAGCAATTTACAACTAAAGGCACAATCGTAAGTAGCACTTGGCGTAAGTGGTCATGCGAACAAGCACTCCCGGATTTGGTATGATGTGCATGCATTTTGTAAAGTGATTCGACCCTGCAAAGGAAAGAAACTCTCTTTTAATCACTCGATCCATATGGCGGACGCTGATGCACGGTACGTAGGCATGTTTCTTAGTTATAAAATCTTTTCAGGAACTGCATCTGTTTTAGTTTTCAGAAGATCTCATATATAACCGCAGTGATGTAAGGACAGAGTCAAGACAATTCTCGATCCATTTTTTTCTAAGCTAAATATGGAATGTTAATTGATACGTCGCCCAAATTGTGTGTACATGCAGCAGCGTTCTCTTTTGTTTGTAATGTAACGAGTGCAGTTTGAATATGAGTAAATCCTAAAATAGAACATTGCGTAAGCAATAGAATATGAGAGCAATTGGGATCTGTCGTATCCCAGATGCTGCGGGAATGCTATGGTATATATCGAACTGTCGATGCATCATCGGTCAATCGGAGCAAATGATACCGCTTTACTCTTTCTGTAGGCACTGAAACTGTATATATTGAACCTTGAAATTCTTATCGCTGTCAATGTTGAAAGTTTTTTCCACTTTAACCATTATCTCCGTTCTCTACCTATCGCGCATGTTCCTCACCTCCGTTAGGGTGGTGCTTTCTTATCAGTATAAAGAAGTATCGTGAACTAATGTCTAAGAAAAAGACTTCAATGCCTGGTTTAAACGTATATTTTCCGTTGGGAAAAGAGCCTAGATTTGAGGCGACCAGTTGTTGTTTTATTTTATTTATCAGGCTTTCGCATTTTGCTTTTCTAAGCCTCCAATAGGGCCAGCAATGAGTTCATGCTGTGATTTATAAAGATTTAAATAACCGTGTAAACTTGAAACCCTAACTAGAGCATCAAATGTGCTTTGATTCTTGCTGTGACTGAGTGTAACCATTCTTAGCAAGGTTGTTAATCATGTGTACGAGGGACTGTGATTTAGTGTGCCCATAGCAGGATAGACAGTCCTGCGTATGGGATGCAGCAACGGTCCGAGTAGGGACTGATCGTACGAAACAAGGCTACGCCGCTACCAACTAGACACCTAGCCGCCCATTTTTAGGGATTCAAAAAGAAAAAAAAACATTTCGCTAATCACTTTACTTCAATTCGTTGGAATAAAAGATAAGAAAGTGTGGTTTACTGAGGTCCTGAGAGATATGCCAGCATTATGTGATGGCTCTATGTTTATTTCGTTCAACATATATGTTATAGCATTTAACTAATTTCGTAGTTAATTGTCGTTATTTTTGTGACAAAACATGATAGTGAGGTAAAAGTAAATTTTAATTGAAGAAGAAATGTTTTTAGATTTTATGGAAGTCACCAATATATGGCGATACATTTCCGGACAGCACGGAACAAACAGAAAGGAACAGTTTTTGTTAATTTATCTATTGCTTTCACTTAATTAAACATAACGCATACCGCATAAAGCTGCTCTACGCTCACACGCACACGACTGGAAGCAGGCGGTTCAATCGGGGTGCTTTATTTTTCGTGTTGCATTTCTACAGTGCCCGTGTTGGTGTGATCGTTTCTGCTTATCAAGAAAAGCAACAAGCCCTTCCATGCACACGTTTCGTTCTTGATGCTACGGTGGTGGCCGAGTTATACCGGCAACTTTATTTCAACCAGCCAAATACAACACAAACAATCAGAGGGTCGCAAGAGACTCGCTCGAACTCGACAGTCGTTCCTCTACGGGGGTTATTGTCAGTGCACCACCACAATGCTGAAGGTCGCGCATGTGTTATCTTCACCAACCGATAGCATTTAAGCAAAATAACGCGCATGGCTTATCATGGGCCTAGTGAACGATTCTAACCTAAATCGAACTCGTGGTATATTGTTTATTGCCCAAAATGTGCGAATCTCACACGATAACGCTGTACAAAAATATAACATAATAATAGTGTGACTCACTCGCGTATTGTGCTTAAATGCGAGCAAGAGACATAAGAAAACGCACACACAAGCCAACATATTTTCGTAGGACAGTTGCCAAGAAAACGAACGGCATTTCAGTTCTTGTAGATGAACAGTGTTAGTTTGATGCGTGGTCTCCATAGGACGCGGGATGGTTATTTTTACCATTCCGAACACATTAGTGAGAACGCACTCTTGCCCCATTTCACTCAATGTTGGCTGTTCTCCAGCCCGAGATTCTCTCTCTCGTGTTTGCTGTACGATAGGAATATGCTGGTTCTCTGCGGCTCATTCGCGCGTGCTCAGCTAAGTCGATCGGATGTGCTGCCGGGCTATGGTAGCATTCGATACGATTAGTAAAGCATTGTCTTCCTGTTGTCTGTTTGAAAATAAGTAACTGACTCCTATCATAATGAAGTAACTTTGTTAACATTTTTGGAACCCTTTTGTATTGATTGTTCAATCTCGCGATCGTGAAACATAGGTAAGTAATAAAAATCCGTTGTGATTACTATGTTGTTTGCATGTTTTCGAGTGTATTTGTATGTGTATGTGAGTGTGTGTGTAATTGTGTGTACTTGATAGCACCTTAGATTATAAACGTGAATTTCAAACATGTTATTACTGAATACAATTTAATCAGCTTTTTGCCACTTCAGTTGTCCCAACAGGATTCGATTCGAAAAAAAGATATATGATAAGAGGTGCTCACCCTATTTTAATATTGTTTTTCTTGAATATTGAATACATTGCCAGTTTGCGTAAGCGCGATTCTCGTTGCAGAGAAATTTTAACCGAAGCCATGTAAGACTTAGTAAAGTGTCTCGTGTTGATAAGAGTTTATTTACTCGATACCAACACATGTAGCGTAAGCAAACACAGCGCCTTTAGATTCCTCAAGACAATGCGATAGCACATGATGGACGAAAGACTTCAATGAGGTTTACAGTCAGCAACATTATGATAAATTGTCTCGTTGCTTTATACCTAAAAACTGTTTGGTGAAGAATGTCGTTTATGAACATTCAATTTTCACTAATATTTGCGTAAATTTATTTGAGAACAATGTTTAAAACACAAAACATGTTGGGGTCAAAACCTTCTGAATCGTTAAGATACATTGATAGATTTTAATGACCTTTATGAATGTTACTTAGAGAAGAGGTACGATATAGGGTCACCAACCCGGGTTTGTTTTTAATCATTCAAGCATTGCATATGGATATTTTCCATGACGGTTGGTTGCTTGGATGTTCTGTCATCGAACCCCGCCCTGAACATCGTATGTGTGCTCTTCAGAACTCAATATTGTGCTTTTCTCATTCGATCATGTAGTCGACTTAAATCGTTGTGGTTCAAAGCTAAGAATATCTTTGCCAGACTGATCCATTGTTGGTTGCCGAGAAGATGCGTTTCCTGCCCGGCATCGTTTCTGCGTTTCT
Organism: Anopheles epiroticus; assembly: GCA_000349105.1. NCBI lineage: Eukaryota > Metazoa > Arthropoda > Insecta > Diptera > Culicidae > Anopheles > Anopheles epiroticus. The sequence goes on along the minus strand of KB671528.1, from coordinate 141,965 downwards.
CTGTGGGAGGTTTCTGTGAGAAAACAAACGATAGGGCACCCTAACCCTTAGTTTTTCAATAGCAACGCAAACCGCGTTTTCAGCACGGATTAAATAAACGGATGGGGCTTGAAACGATGATTTCCTTTTTGCTGACATCAGTCTGACGGTATCGTTAGTCACATTAGTTCTTAACACTATGAGCGTAGCTGGATGTTGACTCTCACACGCAACGAAACGGCAACATAGCATCTCTTCCGAGAGCATGTAATTATATTTTGAGATTGAAGTAAACAAGATTGCTTCGTTTTTCACCACAGAAGTCTGCGTCTGTGAAGGGGGTTTTTGTTTCTTTCTTGTTACACATTTTCTGTTTGCTCGTGTTCATCTGTTGTGGTAGATAAAGCAACAAATCTTGAATTGTAAATGGTTGTAAATGCAACACAAATATTTCAACGACCGAGCAACTGAACTTTAAAGGAGAAACTTTACCCTTATAAAGGATCTCTGCATTTCTAAGAGAGTGAGAGAAAGGGAGAGAAAGGGGGAGAGAGAGAAACTTATCTAGCGTCCGAACACATAACATAGTGGAGGGGTGAGGAGTTGATTCTCAAACAGAAACAACGAAAAACGTGCGACACATATGTCCGCGAACCAAACGACGTAAAAAGAAGGAGAATAGGATAAATGTTTGCAAGAAGCTGCGATACAGAAATATAAGAGAGGTTTACATGAATGAGAGGAATGCAAGATAGGACTGTATAGTGCCAGAAAGGACGTTGTCACGTATTAGCGCGCGTGTGATAATCTTTCACAATTTGAAATTAAAGTATTTTTATGGATTGTTGAAATCTTCTAAATCACAAAAAGTGGTCACAGTATGGGTTTCCAGCTTGAAGTGGAGTTGAAGTTTTTCTTACGGTAAGTCTTGACAAGAACACGGTATATATGCGCCATGTAAATTTATTACTGAATTTGTAAGCTAGAAATTCGTCATGCTTTTCAAATAAGGGGCCATTGCCTAAAAATCTTTGTCGATTTGAAATGTATGCATAGAACATAAACCCTAAAAATCACGATTGTATTATTTCTCGTTGACTTCTTGGTGGTTCGGTCATGTGGTTCTCAGTGGATGGAACCATGGTATGAATAATACGGTTCTCATAGAACGTGACATTTTGTGATTTTGGGTTCTTGTCGGCTTGTACAATAGTCGCCAATAGTTTACAAATGTTTGTTCAGATTATCCGACTGAATGCACCCCCATACGGTGTAAGGATCGTCACAGTCGAAAAAACGAATGTGTCCTGTTACTGTCAACTGTAGTGGTGATCTTTGATCTGATTATCCTTGCCTAATCTTCCAAAGGTTAATGTTAGTAAAGGAGTATGATTGTTGGATTTATATTTTGTTTTGTACGTCAACCAGTTTGGTATATTAATAATATTTTTTTTTACTCATTTTCGCAGTTTTCACGCAATTGTCTCGAAACTAGGGTATAAGTGTTGATCATGTATATATGTAACTAGTACATGATAAAAGCTTATTCCAAACAGGCGTATATTTGAAGGAAGAATGCGACGCATCAATCGAGGTCACCGAATAGGTCAAAACGGTGAAAGGCTATTCGTTACGATCTGATCGAGACGAAACGTAAAGGACGGAAACTAAGCGTCAGTTGTTGAAATGTGATGCATGCATAATATCGAGCTAACCTCGTTCATCGACGTCAAAAGCGACGGATAGTGGAAGTAGCAATTGATGTGGCATAGATATCGAAAATCGCCGTTGAAAAGAAAGCAATGGTTTCCAAAGAGCAACTCGTCCAAATTGTCGCCAAGGTGCCAAAGGTGTGTGTAGAACGTTCATGTTAGATGGTACTACAACTCCGGGCATTATCGAAATGGCATCATACCTAGTACAAAAAGTGCCTTACCAAAACATTTGCATTTTTTAACATCTTAAGTCGAGAAGTGCGTGAAACCGGGGGTCATAGCTTTCGCGTGAACAATAACAATGTGTTAGTGTTATAGCGCCATATGTGATCTCTTCCTTTCTGGTGGTGGTGGTAATCTATTAGGTGCTTTTATTTAACTAACGCTACTGCTGATGGTGAAGGTGATACGGCCCTTATCAGTGAGCTCGAAATTCTTTCCACTAACACAGTAAAAATGTGAACTCTTTCATGTTGGTGGTGGAATATATTTATATTACTAACTACACAACTTCCAAAACGAACTGTACGTGTACCGAGTTTTAAAACATATCGATATAAAACTTCACTCACCCTGCGTGGACCGTACGCTTGAGACAGCATAGCAGAGGGTTTGGTTTTGTACGTTTCCGATAGCTAACAGCGACGTCGTATACAGCTACAAGAGAGGCACTCAAGAGCTCCGTTTGTAAGACTGTTTTAAGGCGATTTGCACCACTATTGCCACACTTCAAGATGAAGAAATCAACGCGCCAAACTCGAATGTCCCGGTACGTGGGTAAGCACTCGCCTAAGATCGCGACACCGGAAGAAAGCAACAATAACATCAAACCAACCAGCAAAAAACCAATCGAAACTGTCGCTACAATAGTCAGTGGTGATGACGAGATGTCGATGGTGGACCTTTCTTCTTACATTGCGGAAAAACCGATTACATACGACGAATCGTCCGTAGACGATGAGGAGGATGACAAATCGGTTGTGAAGAAGCTGGTGAACGCGAGTGACGATACGGCAGAGGGAAGAGATGGTGTAGAGTCTGGTAGCGGAACTGATGCGACATTTTCATCTACTGGTGGGTCTTCGTCATCGAAACGTGGACGAAAACGACGAGAGCGGAAATTATATCAGTGCGAGGTGTGCCAAAAGGACTTTATGGGCACGAACGATTTGCGCAAGCATTTGCGAATACATAATGATGAACGGCCGTATCCATGTCCACACTGCAAAAACCGCTTCCGACAGGCGGGATGCCTGAAAAATCACATTGCTTCACAACACGGTACGGATGAGCAATATACGTGCGATCTGTGCGGTAAGTCATTTCCGATCAAGGAACGGCTACGGTTACACATGCGCATCCATACCGGTGAAAAACCATACAGTTGTTCGCTTTGTCCAAAAACCTTCGCGCGTGGCGGACAGGTAAGTACGAAATTAAAAAAATAAATGGTTTGAGGTAACGCCATGCAATCTTTAGGCACCATAGAATTAATTAGTTTTAGATAGAGGGTTATGAACTAGTTATATATAACATAAGAATTCAGGTCGAACATGCTGTTTGGTTACGCATAATGACGGCCATTCAAACATTCGGTTGGATTTAGTTACCATCCTCATCATCCTATCGTACAAAAATCTGTATTTTTGAGTTAGATTTTGTTTTTCCATATCCTAGATCAGGCTTTATAAAGGTATGAGTTTAAACTATAAAGCATTAGCACCAACAGATGGTGGACATCTTGCACAAAAGACGCTAACTTAAATTATGCGTATATACGCTCTCTGCTAAACCTACTAGTTACTATTCCATTGGAGCTACCTGGGACAAAAATGAATTCATGGTTTCGCATTCTTTTTAATGTTCAAACAACAACGATTCATATTCCCGCCTTCACTGAGCATTATTTAGTTGCTATACATGCGATTTGGTATATTACGCGTTTTTGATATGTTTATTTTGCTGTAAGAGATGAAAGCAAACAAATGTGACTTGTACGAAAAGGCTGGTATTTTTTCAGAACCAAGGAAACATCGTATACTTACGGTAGAGTGAAAAGTCAACTTAACAAACGAAGCCAATGCACAATTACTGAGAGCAGATTTTTCGAAAGATCTAACAGAATTCCAGCGCTAACAAAATATGTCACCTAAACGGTCGATGATGTTTGCGATAAAAAGAGATTTTCCTTTCATGAAGCACATGATGCTGTGCCTCTGCCGCTTGCCTATCATATTATATATCCCGGAAAAGGACTCAGAATCGTATTCTTTCCCAGTTTGTGTACGTCGTGTACGTCGGAGAACATAAAGCCCCATGAAAGGACGTGGACAAACAAGAAACGAAGTAATATTTGTGCTTCTAATCAATTTTGCGTCTTTTTGATTAGAGCAATGGTTTACTGCAGGGACCGGCACACTTTTCTCTTAAAGGGCCAGATTGTAAATCCAAGCCCTAACCTGCGGGCCAGATATCCGAAAATTTTTCGAATAGCTGGAAACTAGAGTTTTTTTTTATCGTTAATTTTGCTCGAAGTTTTGTAATTTTAATAACACAGCTAAAATCATCCTTATTCAATATTTATGTATTATTTTTTTTCATTAAGAAAATATTGTTAGACAAAAATCTCGAACGATTATTTTCTCGCGGGTCGGATTAAATCTGCTGGCGGGCCTGATTTGGCCCGCAGGCTGGGCTTTGCCGACCCCCGGTTGCAACAAAAGAAATCAGTAAACAAATCATAGTAAAGGTGTGCTTTGGATTTTTTCTTTTTGTAATAACAAATACATGTTTCCGATTTGCTGCTGTAAATTAAAATAAACTGTAAAATAAGAAGTTAATCATAACAAATTGGAATATGATTTGTATTATTAAAGTATGGAATGTTCAAAACCAAAAATTCTCTAAAATAATTTCCAAGACGGCTCCGTTTTAAATATGTGTGTTTTTATATCGAGACTTTGAACGGTCAGGATAACATAGAGTAGACCTCTCTTTTTAAATAATCCTTAAAGGACTGGTTCATCTATTGTTAACAAATGCCACGTGTAAAACAACCAGAAATAACAATTTTAGAAATATAAATATGCATCATTACAACTATTAAAGTGTAAATTGAGACTGTGGATGATTTTGAAAACGCATTGTTGTAGCGGAAGATATGGTGGATAGAATAATCGCGCACGAAAGATTATCTGTCAAGGGTTGAACCAAAGCGACAAGTCGATAGAGCAAACGTTTTCCGCAAAAGGGTAGGAGCTAAAGGGGAAACATTGAGTGGATGGCGGAAAACGAGAGTGTCAAAAACAGTATAATAATATCCAAGAATATACAGCACATTTTTACTGCCTCTCCTGACGTAGAAAAGTTGAAGATTTAGGGAATGATGTGCCAGGATAGCAACATAAAACAGTCATGTTTGGTCGAGTAATGTGTGGTAAAGCGAGTTAGGCATTCCTGTTTCTCAAAACTGACATTCCCTTAGGATATAAGATGTCTTACGTTGTCCAAAAAAGGGTCGTAGTAATATTGGTGTCGAGACCAGCGTTTTAAGCAAAAAAAGGGTACTTTTAAATTTAAATTTTAAAAAGTGATTTATCTGATTTTGAATGAGTAAAATTTACCATTTTATCCTACTACTCATCAAAGTGAGGTGTCGCAGAGAGCTTCGTATTTATTGAACTGGTTGGTTTTACAGCAAGATCCAAACTAAACTGTTAAGCACACACATCACCTAAGTGCAACACGATATGGTTACTATGGTGATATGGTATAACAAAAAGTATGTACGCTACGTGAGACTCTGAGGATTGAAGGTGATATCGTTGATTACGAGTGGTCACCATTGAATAGGACTGGAAACACAAAAACAGACGCAAGACAATTTTACACGCGCTGCTAGAACAAAAAAAAATCCAATAATTTGATTTGATACTCGTTGTCTAATAATGTGTGATGTTTCTTTACAGCTGACGCAGCATCTTGCTACTCATAATGGCGTGAAGAAGCACAAATGCGATCAATGCACCGCTGCTTTCTCCTGTGCAGCTAACCTGAAGATGCACCTTAAAAGTCATATGGATATTCGCGACTACACGTGCCATATCTGCGGACGAGGATTCTATCGACCAGATGCACTGAAAAAACATTTGCTTTGTTATCATGCTAATCTGAAGGCATTTCATTGCAATATATGCAATAAAATGTTTAAGGGACACTTGCCACAACACATGCGAACGCATATGAAGGTACGTCCTCATGGTTGTGCAGTGTGCGGTTCGGTATTCTCCCAACGATCACAGCTGATCGTGCACCAGCGAATTCATAGCGGTGAACGCCCTTATCGCTGTCAGGTGAGTAATAACGTTGATGAAAGTCTTGAATTCTATATCTAAACATTTTCTTTCGTACGTTGTAGGTTTGCTGGCAAGCATTTGCACACTCAAGTGTGCTGAAGTTGCACATCCGAAAGCATACTGGCGAAAAACCATTTGAGTGCCCACTTTGTGTATCAAGTTTCTCGCAGCTACCACATTTAAAGAAGCATATGCTATCTATCCATCAGCAGGACAAATCTTACCTTTGTCAAAAGTGCAAAGAGTTTTTCAAAACTAAGATGGACTACCAACTGCACGTTACAGCTTGCTACAAGGACCCGGCAGCTTTGAAGAATCTCGACAATATGATGGATCCAATGGTAAGTAGGGCAACGATGAGCACTGTTTAATTAAACCATTCTGTAATTGAACCTTCTCTTTTCTCAAACAGTACCGACCGACCGAAAACAACGGGATTGACCCACCCATGACTATCTCTCGAATGCGATTTCTAGTGGCCATTTTGCTAAAAAAAATTTCTAACGATGATCGTTTGAAGGAGCTGGGCTTCGATAAGCGATTGATTGACAATGTACTAATTGATTCATTGAAATGTGCTGGACGCAAGGTATGCGATGACAAATCGTACGATCCACTGGAACGATTGAAGTTAAATGTGCAAGAGCTTCTCGAGTGGACAGTACCATCCAATTACATGGAAGAGTTTCGCGGAGCGAATCGCAGTACTGAAGAGTTACTTGAAGAATTAACAAACTAAAGTTTTCCATTCGTACTCTCGTTTTCCTCCGCAAGAATCTTAGTTATTGCAATGCATTTTGACATTAACACAATTCTTTTTCTTTTAATTTTTCATACCAACAAAAAACATTGTCTATTTACATTTCCTGGTAACTAATCACTGGTGGTGGGCATTTTTTATCGGTGTAGCTTTTCTTGCCGTTGTGCCGAATGACTGCTTAGAACTGAGTCATGGAGATACATTGAAGATTTCTAAAGTGTGTAATTGTTAAATGTTTAATATCATACTAATCTTTTTAAACTCTTAAAAACATTTACTAACTCAAACAAGTGCAAAGTGCTTGTAAGAAATAGCGGAGCAGGGAACAAGAACGCACAACCAAATAAAACGGTGACACACAAACAAACCAATGATTGCACGCACAAATAGTGCAAGAAAGTCATGCCAAAAATGTAATTTTGATGCCATTCAACGTTTTATGTTTAGTTATTTTATATTGAAAATAGTAGATTCGGCATGCATCTTTGTTTTGTAACAGATTTTTGGAATTAGGGAAGAAACTGACTATTTAGAGTATTTGCGTATATGTTATTACAAAAAGGTACATGATTAAATAATTTTCTGATAGACATGCATATCTGCCTTAACACATAGCTATACGTTTAGCCGCCATTGTTATCCTAGTCTAATTTTAACGACAAGTTGTGGTACGAGTAGTTTGAAAGAGAGTTCGGCTCTAAGTAGAATAGAAAAACATCCAAACGCAATAGAATTTGCAGGCAAAACGCATCTCAATGCGCAGTCATGCCAAATAATGCGTTTTGAAGGACGAGCTCTAGATTTGTCATTGATTTGCACTTAGATTTGTTTCGTAAGCGTTAATTCTCCATTTTATGTATGGTTCCTAGAAAGTGGACTATTTCAGCTGCAAACCAAAAATGAAAATTAAAATATGAATTAATGTGTCCTGAATGCTTGTTCTATGCGTGTGGTACCTAGCAACTTAGAGAAAAAGAGCTCAGTACTGTGTTTTCATGTTCTCGTAATTAGGTATCAATTTCTGCTAAAAGAAGAAATACACGCAATAACCAAAAAGTGAAAAGCATCGGCAATGCGACGCACATAAGTGGCCGACATACTAACCAGTGTGACATAGATAAATGACGATTGATATATGGAACTATGTGTATTCTTTTGTGAATCATCGTATTAGTCGTCTTCTGAAACAGAGCATTCGAGAGACCACACACGTCAAACTCGAACGGTTTCGAACATGTAATATGAAACGCAGTAGACTAGTAAATTTGTATCTTATTATTCAGCTGGTGTCGAGCATTGTCTCAAAAACATGTACCAATGTAAAACCAAACATAGCAAATGTCTACATACTGCACTTCTCCTAAGAAAAGTAAAACACTGAAACCGTAGACATAACCTAAGTATAGTAATTGCTAGTTAAATGTAGTAGTATTTTGTGTGGAATACAAAAATAAATACACACGTGCATGAAAACGTACAATTGATGTGAGTAACCAACATTTTTAATGGACATTCATTCGGATCAGTGACATACACTCTCTCGCTTCCATTATATGTACAATAAAAATTTGTGCTAAAATGTGTTTAGCTCTACGACAAGGTGTGTTAAATGTATAACAAAAAATAAAATATGTGAAATGTGATGTGAACATAATTATAAATATCTGATTTTTTTTTTAATAAAAAAGAAAATGCTTCATGATTGCCGTCATATGAATGGGTATATATACTTCGTTTCAGAGATAATGAAGAACATAATGATCAAAGAATTAGCCTTGGAGACCCACAGATCCTTCGTCTTCGGAAACACTCACACACGATACCGGCCGTAGTCCGTAGTGCTGACTGAATTGCTCGCTTTTTGTTCCAGCATTCCAAATCATATGAATCACATTAAACAATACCCACTCAGTAAATTGTTGTGGGTGATTCACCATGATCCTTTTAAATGTGTTTGTTATAGAATACTTTTCATATAAATTCTTCTTTCTACATAAACTTAACATACTAGGTAAACTTAAAAAAATGTTGGTCCCTTTTTATAACTACTTGTTTTCAGGAATGTACCAGCAAATATGTTTCAATCAGGTAGCTCCGTAGGCAACACTAAGCCATGGCTCGTGTTTATTTCATTTTTACTTTGCCTGTTACCCACTTACAAATGAATGGACCAAGGAAGCGTGTGAGGCACACGTATATGAGTACAATCACAAGCAGATTTTTTTTGTATCGGTACTTCAGCACTCTCAATGCGCACACGCTTGTAGCTAACTTTGCAGGAATCAGAACTTGTGGCACAGCAATACAATGCAGACGATGGCTCTTTTTGCAAACGATGGTAGGATGTGAACCGGAAATGGGTTTAGCGCACCCTTCAATAGGAGTGGTGCAGAAGTGAATGCAGGTTGTGTAATGCATCTCATACATTTACACACCATGGCGTCACGATTTCCATACCTTTCTACGGATAATTGCTTCTTGTACGACAGCTTGTTCCCTTTTGAATGAAAATTTGCTTTGTTTTGTCGGGGATTATGGAGATTGCTTTAAATTGCACATCTACTTTCGGCTGCCAATGTGCAATTCTTAAAAATTTTAAAGTAATTTATTCAGTTCCAAACTTGATTAAATAACTTTACTCTTAACGCTTACTAGAAGATTGATATGTAATCGAATCGTTTCCATTGTGGAAATAGAGAATAATCTGCTTTCATTTTCCCAACCTGATGTTGGGTGCATATAACAATCTTTGAAGTGGGTGGCCTGCAGTGTATGTTTACCGATTTCCTGTGTGTCCCTGTGTCCCTGTTTGTTCCAATTTCAAACCGCCAGATCATTCAACCGAACGGGTTCAATAGCAATACTTCAAATGCATTCAAATGCACATATGTTTACCACCGCCAGCAGCACATTCACATGGGATGACTTTTATCAGCATCGTTTCATCGTCGAAATGCCCTTGTTAGTTCTGTATAACTTCTTGCCTCATTACGTTTCGTCCTGACTTATATAATGGATATGATGGGTTCAAGCGCATTCCCGGCATTGCACCGTTCCAAAGCGCAGCGGTTTGGTGCGGAACCAAAGCACGTCGAGATCGTACTGGAACTTGAACACGGATAGCTCTGTCGAGTAGTTTCTGTTTGAGTCAGCATAGTCAGTAAACATCAGCAGCTAGTTGCTCTTTGCCAACGACATGCTGCAAGGTTATACTAACGAATGTACGGCCCCCTACTATTAATTGATTTCTTGCATTGCACCGTCTGGGACGTATTCCGTAATCGGCGTCACTCCTGCGAGGCACATCTATCCGCTGATACCTCGGCTGAAATCATTCTCCATTAACTGTACAGGTGAACTAGAAAATAAATACTTGAAATTATAGAAACATCATGTACACATACTGCTTATTTACATGTACAATGTTATTACACGTACAAACCCGTCTTTTAGCTTTCTGCGATTCAACAACAGTCTTTACAGGACAGCGAATTCGATTTTCGAATTTTCCTGATGCCATGCTTTTCCTTCCCAGTGCCTTATCTATGAAAATGTGCCGACTCTATTCGACTCTGAACACAGCAAGCCGCTTTGTACCATTTGGAGGCCATTTTTATTCACCATTTTACATGCCACACTCTTCACCGTTCCTGCACCCTCACAATCCGATTCGTGTTGCTATGTATTTTTTGGTCACCAGTCTCACAATCATTCCTTGTGCAGTATTTTACTTCGTCAAGCTCAACAACCCTATTCCAATTATTTTTACATTCTATCAACTCTCGACTCGATTTTCCGCCCCATTCGAATACTTCGAATTTGCTCGTGCCCAATCATTCAATATGAAGACCACCCGCTTCGCTGGCCCGCGTACAGTACACCCGTCTCGGTATATCGGAATCGTTCCATTCCTCCGTCAACGTGGATGACGGCGAGCCTCGATGTTCAATGAAGATTTTCCTTTCAATCGTATCAATGCTGATTTTCTGTTTTACATCCTTCCTGCCAGATTCGTTTGCCCTAGCTTCTATTTGTCTCTCCGCCTTCTAGGGAGCTAACGAGTAATCAGAGGGAAGGCGCACGCGATAGCTGGAATGCCAGAAAAACTTGCCTTACTCCACAGTCGGCAAGCAGAAGCAGAGGGTTTTCTTCAGTGCTGCATGACAGTTTCGGTCATGCGGCCATTTTTTGCCGTTTCTCTTTTCTGCTTTGCTAAAGGTTTTCCGGAATTTCTTTTGTGCCATTTTATTGTGCCATCAGTTGAAATGGTATCAAAACCGCCGAGAGCAGGTACCGGTAATGGCACGCTCCAAGAGATTTCGAATCGTTTTTATCGTAGCGGACGAGACAATGTGCACCGTTCGTTGTAGAATTGGGAGTCCTAATTGAATCATTTAATTGGGCTCCAGCAAACGAAACGAAATAATAAATATCGACTATTTCTTACAATCGTCAAAACCACGCGTTATTGACGTTAATAACCAGTGTAATTTAAATAATTTAATAGATGTATTATTTCGAAGCCACGTTTACCCAAACTACTCAACTGTATTGCCCAAATTTTAATATAACATTATAACATAGTTTTTTATTCTTGGAATAAAATATTGTCTTTCTCATACGCACACATTTTTGTAGCTCAATTGTCTGCTTTTAATTGTTCTCTTATCTAAAGGATCTATATTGGTTACTCAGAAATCAGAAATGAATAGAAGCATCGATACTTCATTTTTCAACCCCCAACTATGTGCGTAGCTTGTTCATGTTGTAGCCGTACGTAACCAAGCTTGTATTCATTTATATTTTACTATTCTACTCACTTATTCATTACTTTATCGCTACATTCGATCGCTCCAAACCCATCATTTGACTTCAAGCTGTTCAAATATGGGGAAAAGGCTCTTTGATGCAAACATGTAGTGGAAACTCGGCATTGGAGCTTTGTCGTCAAGTAGCACTAGGTATTTTGCATGATGTGTATGTGTGTTATGTTTGGACTCTACCAGTATTTTCCTGTAAACCGAAGTATCTTTAACCCCAATATCAGATTTTATTCGTTTACCGCTTACCTGGCCGTGAAGGCGTGTGGCGTCCTGCTGGCAACGACAACTGCTTTCGTTCAAGTTTCACTTTATGTTACCTTGTGTTAACTCAACCTTCAGTTGCAGCCTCTTTGCGCGATGGTTTTCACCGTCTCTTTCCACCAAAAACACCCGATATTCTATTTTGCCTTTTATTCCCCGCAGAATCTTCGCTTTTCAATATCGATTATTATACGCTGAAGCGTATTTTCCGTTTCTCCAATCCAGTTCTTCCCTTTCGACTGCTTTGTGAAAACCGGCTGCCATGCCTTATATTTCATACTTTTCCGCGCCTGTTGATACCAGTAATGGCATGTTAGAAAACGTTGGAACCGTCGTCTCAACAGCCAAGACGAAACACACTGTCGAGTAAATACCTTACCAACGTAGGAATTGTGTATTATTCTGGTTTACGATATGTTTTCCCGTTATCCGCGGTCGACATTTGACAAGCACAGTTGTACTAATAGCAGTACACACGAATCCGCTCAGAATCCATTATATTTACAAAATGCCTTTAATTTGTTTGTAATCTTTACCAATTCTTTCATACTGAAAGCGATTACTAGCGTTTAATTAATTTAAAACCAATCGAAACTAAATGATCAAACAATGGAAATAAACCTGAACTTAATTTCGAATGATTTCTCATCGCAGTGTCTCAACTCTTTTTTAATTAGTTTCTCGCGTTTACACATTTTTGTTTTTTAGAAATTTATCGTTATGCTTTATGGAATTTATGGAATTATGCTTATTAAAATTAATAGCAATTAGCCAACTCATCCACATTGATTCAGTTAGAACAAGCTAATGTTTATACTCAATCATAATTAATGTTGGTCATTCCGCGCAAATGCATCTAATACATAAAGTATCGCTTGTAATGGGTTCAAGGATCGATTAAATCGTTGTGAAGATTCTACATGCAATACGTATCAACTTCGAAAGCCATCCATCGCTGCAAAGTTTATATTTTTTTCATTCCAGCAGACAACAAAACTAACGTGTTACAGCGTTGCAATACTACAAGGTGCACGGTTGTAGGGGTGCTTATAGCACTCGTTCCCTTTTGCCCATGCATCCTCAAGAATGAGACACGGCCTAAGGTAAGAGAGAGGAAGAGACATAGATGAATAGAATGCGTAAGTGAGAGAGAGAGAGAGAGAGAGAGAGAGAGAGAGA
>KB671528.1:92646-125498 GCA_000349105.1 Anopheles epiroticus | reverse complement strand
AGAGAGAGAGAGAGAGAGAGAGAGAGAGAGAGAGAGATGGAGAGTGCAGTATTATTGCACTTGCATTTATTCTTCGGACTCGTTGAAGATTCGATCCAAATGCTTGCGAAGCGATATTTCCTCAACATTACCCTTAAAATCTTTCGTTCTCGTTTTTCGCATATCTAATGCATTTCTCTCTCACTTTCTCTGTTGGCTTATACTATTTCACATGTAGGAAAAAGATGAACTTAGTTCTCAATTTGTCCACCAGTAGCAGGGAACGCTAGTCTTTACAGTGTTTTCCTTGCTGCATGCCAGCGTGGGTGCATTTGCGATGAAGGTGAAAAGTGTTGCGGGGTAGCGTTCGCGAAAGTTCACTCATTCGTTCGCTCGTTAGTTCCGCGTGTTTCTGGTCTTTATGCGAGACTGCTGAGCGCTGAACTCGATATTCTGTGTGTATCCTTACAACCCTGGAAAAGTACAAGAGGGCGGGATGGCTCAAAGGGTGGTGAGCGTAAGGCGAGTTATGAAAAGATTGCAACCCCGTTTGAATAGCTAGCGAACTTATGCACAGTGGTGTAGTATAACATCGCGCCATAACTTTTCGAAACACGCGAAACGGGAACGAACGTGGAGATTTCTTCTGATTGTAAAGGTTCATAAGTATGTGTTGGTATTGGTATAGAACCTACGACGAGATTTCCTTTTTCTCTCAATATGAAGACTGTTCTTTTTCATCATTTTTTACAAACCTCATACACCACCCTCAGCTTGACCCACCATTCCCTGTGGCCTCCAAATCCTACATCTCCGCTGTGTGTCATGTACATTAGTCAGATTTTTGTTCCATTGTAATGCATGTACCAGCTCTCCATTCATCCACATTCTGGCAGATTTGGACGGGACGAACGAGGAAATGGTGCCGCCGAGTGGGCACGTGGGAGAATAAACGATGTTTGGAGGGGCAGGCATACTGCCACTTGCCAGAACCAGCACACCATATCAAACTCATCCAACAAACCCCGAGGCCGCAGCGTCGATAGAGCCCTTTATATTATAGCATAACCTACCTGCCCGCCGGCTTCCTTATTTCATCTTTCGCTCTGCTTATGGAACGGTTTGGCTCGGAGCAGGGATGTATTGGAAGGCAAGGGTAAGTTGATGGCAAACCGTTCCACCCACAGCCACACAATCGCCCGACCCACCCGTCAACCTTTCTATTTTCATCTGGATTCCGGTTATGTTCCTCCACTCCAATAGCATCAGTAACACGGCGGCAGCTGCAGCCATGATTTCATTTGGATCAGTACAGTTCGAATTCGTTCAGTTCGCTCGTTTTGTAGATTGTTGCGCTTCCAAGATTTTAATCAATAATAGTAAATTGAAAAAGGCAAAATTTAGCTTCGTTTGCAATAATGTAGACAACCGCAAGAGAAAAAGTAATCCAAGCGTTGTGATGAGTGCACCGTACCGGGTCTGTAGCCTGTAGAGAGCAGCAAGTTGCGAATTGTAGCAAAGCGCACAAAAGATGCAAACCAATGGGAAGAGTGAGTGAGGGAGGCAGCTTCAATTTTTAAAATCCGTGTTCGAAAATGTTTTGCAGGTGACCTTAATTTTTACCATTTCTAAGTTTGATTGTGAGAGAATTTGGGAATATCGATTTAGGCGTAAGCAAAAGGTAGTCTGTAGTTTGGTGGGCGATATTAAACAAATATCGGGGCATTTTGACTTACCTACTGTATTAATTTGATCAATTTTGCACAAATTTAAAATTAAACACTTTAAAACTTTATCCGTTGTTCGTGCAGTACGAACGTTCTACTAGGCCCGTGACAGTTAGTTATACAAGGGTCTTAGGTGTGGTTGGGATTGGATGGGCTTTGCGTTGGTATGAAGATTGAGGATGTGATGATTATATTAGTTGCTGACTAATTAGTTTCCTAGGGTAATGGTTCTCTAGCCTTTTTTCATTCCACGTCCACTTTTCAGTCTTTATTAATGATACTGCCCATTTTAAGCCAATTGTTAAGCAACTTAATCGAAGCATTTTAGATAATATTCGAACACACTATGCAAACTTTGAATAAATAAAAAATAGTATGAATGAAACACCTATTATTATATGGATTTCTTACCAGTTCTACTAAAAAAGCTAAACACTATTAGTAGACAATAAACACAACGATTTTAAAATAATTTCAAATGTGTCCAAAAGGAAATACAGATAACAAATCCTGATTATTTCCCAGTCTATTTGGTTAAACCATCAATTAATATTGTCATATGTTGTTCAAATATGGAAAAGGATACGAATATTCCCCTTCCATTCTTCGTTTCAAACACACAAGTTTGGGCGTCAATGCTTATACAGTAGGTGATCGCTAACTGGTTGCTTTTTAATTGGATGTTCGCTAACAGAGCGGTTAACCAATTAAAAAAAACACTTAAACGCCAAAACAGGTAACATCCGTAATCTCGTTAAGAGTGCGTCAACGTAAAATTATAAATCAAATGAATGAAATTCGTCTTCTGTTAATGTTTCGCTCTCGCTTAATATTATTGGACATCATTAAACTAATAAATACAGTTTAAATGAATGCAAAAAGTGTTCAAATTCAACGCAAAAGGGAACAGGACATCCAGAATAAATTCCTTAATCTTCTTTTGTCGACCAGAATGTTACTTTTCGTGCTTTATAGAATCTGTGTTTCATAAAAATCACATTCAAAGATGTACCGCTCTATGCAGGTTTTTCATTAATCTGGCTCCAGAGTTACCTTCAATAATTATTTTAATACATTGCACAGTTGAAATGACACACCAGTGAGCGAACATTGTTCGATAACTGGTGGTATGGTTACATCCAGTTAGCGGTCACCTACTGTATAACTATTTATGTTTTCTTCTTCTTCTTGGGTGACACAACAACCCAAACGGGGTCAAGGCCAAACAAGCGCACTAATGTGCTTTGGCTCTTTCTGTGACAGAGTGTACCCATCCATATCAAGCTTGTTAATCCTGCAAACGGGGATATTTGACGCTTACCGGAGCAAGATATTTGACGCTTACCGGAGCAAGTCGGCGTATGGAGGTGGCAGTGGTCCGAACGGGATTCGATGCAACGTCAGGCTTGATCGTATAAAACAGGTCTACGCCAGTACCCGTGAGACCACCGAATGGTCCCCATTTATGTTTTATGCTATGATTATTATCTTCCAATAGTACATTTACTTTGGTGTATTATGGCTTCATTTCTGCCAAATAAGCTGTATCACTTCCTTTTTCATAAGGGTTTAAACAATATTGAGTTAGAGCTCTATAATCGTTTCAAAATAGATAGACTTCTGCTATAGAGCATATTTCGGTAAATTCGAATCTCCAGTAGATATTCCAAGCCATCTACAAACGTAGACAGTGCGATACAACTGGTACAATGATATTTCCGAATTCGTTGTGTTCAAGCAGGGTGAAAAGATACAGGAAAACAATCAAGCTGCTCTGTTTCATTTCAACTCAATGCTGTCATCGAAACTAATGTGACCACTAACGGAGTGTGGTGGGGATGAATGTTTGTATTCCAAATATTTACAATATTAATCATGTAATAATTCACTCAGTTTTTGTTTGATTCAGAGCAAGAAAGAAGAAAAACAAAATCAATGATAAAGAAACCAGCAGTGGCAAGGGACTGAAAATCATTGAGTTGAACCCACCAGCTATGGCCATGTCACCAAATATCATGTGTAAAACATACACACAGACACATTACTAGTAATAATATGAAAAGATTAAAAATATCTATCACTATCTAAAAGATTAAAAATATCTATCACACAATTATGTGTAGGAAGAACTATTCAAAATCAGTAAAATGTTTATTTATTGAATGATTCATACCGTTATGCCAAACGTATGGTTCATGCTTCTCACAAAGCGGTTAGAGCTATTTTTATACTTGAAATGCGCTTCCTGCTGCGCTTCGTGTGTTTGTGTGAAATTTGTTTACATCCGCTTACTCTAAATGGCGCTGAAGCGCTCTGCACCTCAGGTTATGACAAAACTGCAGGTGGGCTCAGAGACGAAGCCATCGGTTAGCATTGTTGTGACTAATTGTGTTAACACTCTCCGGCTGAACGCAACCTGAATCAGGGTTCTCTCTTGCCCCCGAAGGCTGGAACACCGAGGAGTGTTGATTTATATTGGCGCCAGTGGTATAAGTGACATGATGACAGATAGGTCGCAGTGATATTATGTCCGGTGGCGGAGGTGCAAATTTTTTAATCACTCATACTTTGTTTTACCTCTCAAGCAGCGCTCCAGATGAATGTAGCAAGATTCTTTTGTTTCAGTTTGAAAGGCACACTATATTCCAGGAGGTGCCGTTCATTAATTGCAAACCAGTTCCATTTATCATTTGCCCGTCTCCTTAAATACGACTGCACCATTTGTTTCGTCGTGTTGTATTGCCGCTGCCAATGCCACTGGCACTGTCACTGTTGAATATTCACCCACAAAACTTTGACACCATGGAATAGGAAACAAGGCACAATGTATATAAAAAAACAGGAACTTACCCTACCACCAGCTTAATTCTTCTCGTTTCTTTCGCAAACAACGGAACAACGGTTTTGCATTCCAACCAGCTGTCCTATGAACCAAAATTGTCATTCGCTATCATGTCATATCACATACGCATTCGTCGTGTAATGTCTTCGGGTGGCGTAGAACAATGGCTGTGGGTTTTGTCATTTCTTACATTCTTTGAATGCATGTTGTCTGCCAGCTTCGACCGATTATCCCTGTTTGATGAAAACACACCTCGGCTTCGTTACAACCGTCCGTGCATTTGCCTTAAAAAATAGGAAATGAATAAAATGCCTACGGGGAAGCGATGTGAAAATGCTCATGAAAATTCACTACAAATTATGTAATTCGGTATAAGATACATCGCCAGCACCGGCCTTTCACCGTCGTCTGATTTATTCGACACAATGCGAAAGAATGCCGGAAATGCACACCATTATCCCAGTGGCAACGTCAGCTCAACAATGATACGTATGGTGGCAGTAAGATTAAAATTTGAAAGAATGGAAATGACGGAAGTCTCTCGTTTCGCTGTTCGTTGCCGGTAAAAAGACACAAAAAAACAAGGCAAATGACGAAATTTACCTGCATCTCGATTAAGCTTTCTTTACGTTCTATTTTTTATCAATACTAGGCTTATTCCCAACAAATGAAATATATAATTATGCTAGTCACCAACTAGTAACACGATATCGTTTACTCGTTAAGGTATTTTGGATGTTCGCTTAATTAGGCGACATATATAAAATCAATAAATTGCTTTCAACTATTCTTCTGCTATATTGTATGTTGAATGATTTGTACCGGACAGTCAATAAATTTGGCAATATTAATAATTTCCTTAGTTTTTTACGCTTTTCTCTAACTGCAAAGTAAGTAGCTTAAAAATCGGTGTAATATGATCAAATACCGGGCGCCTCCATCAAATTTTGGCCCGTAGTACAGGCTGCGGTTCTAGATCGAACTGTTGCTATAATTCCGGTACAGCTGTTGTAGTGTACAGCATAATATTACAACAAAGAATTAAATTACAACAAAGACAAAGAATTACAACAAAGACAACAAAGAGAATTAAATCTAAAACATTTGATAAACAAAAGTATCACTACCGGTCGTTGCACATGCAATGTGGACATGCGGTTTCGTTTTTTGGGATGGTTTGGTCGATCATCAGGCGTTTGAGGCGACGATTGACATTTAAGTATTGAAATGAAAGTTATCTCATTGGCATCATTAATGCTAGCAATAATATTGAAATAGTTGCTAAGAAAAAGTTAAAATTAGAAAAATAGATAATACTGAAAACTGCAATAAGCACAACAATATATTATACTAAAAGCAATACTTACCCGTACTTACATGGAATCAAGTACAAATATATATAACGTTTGTACGAAATATTGATTTTGAAATAAACCAATCACAACTTTCTCAACGTTTAAACAAATACGCAAAACTTTTGCTCAGTCACTTTTCAATTATTACAATAACATGTACATTGTTTTTTTTCCTAATGTGGCTTTGCAGATCATTATTTTTGTTGTTTTTTTTTGTTGTTTTTTAATCCTTTAATAGTGAAATTTTCCAGTTCTCGATTTGTTCATTAATCTTTCTTTGTTGTATATATAGCTCTTTTGTTTTCACAAATAATTCATATTTTACTTTTGTTTGCTCACAGTGTTCCACTTGGCGTGTTATTTTCAGTTATCTTTTTCATACGACAACAAAGTACTGAAAAGAGTTGTGATTATATTGGTTTTTGCATGTGAGCTTTGCGGTGGAGCCTTACAATGTTTCGTTTGTTTAGTAATATCATTTTGTTTGGGTTCGATTTTTCGTATATGCATTGCTACATAGACATCCCAAAATTTGCTCGAGAATGTATTTACATTTGTTTTCAAGGAGTTGAATTTTATTATTCAATTTTACTGATTTTATTGCGGCTATTTGCTTTTTTTAATGGTTTGAGAATACGCGTTGCATTTTCTATCACTATTACCAATAATTCACACCACAACTACTTTTTACGCAATTGTCATCTGCGTCGCTCAGAATTTCACAACATTCTTTTTTATTCCTATCCATTACGTACACCCTGCCTATAGTGGTAGACATTGAGTTTACCTTTTTTACTCTTTGTTAAGCTCTAAAAAAGGATTGTTTACAAAAAGTCTAAAAAGTCATTATTTTAAATAATTACTTCGTGATAAATTCGATCGTTTTAGCCATAGTTAGTTTTATTTTTCTACAACTGGGTCTTTGCTTTGGCATATTAATTTTTGGCATCTTCAATGTTCTCTTTTGAGATTGACTTAGCTGCATTCCTTAAAGATGTGGTTGTTATTTCTTCACAGCTTTCGTGCATTTTTTCACCTTTGAGCGACATTATGGGGCTCGTAACTTTTGCTGACCTCGTCAGTACGCTTTTCTACGAAATAGATAAATGGCGAATGTTTCTCATTTACATGCTCGCAATTAGCGATGAGATTCCAATCGAAAATCCTCTAAGGTACATACAATAGGAAAAATCTCGACTGTGCTTACTGATTCTTATTTACGTTCAAAGTGCAATTTCTTTGCCGAAACGTGATACACTCTCATTTCAGCACCTTTTCATATATTTTACTGTTTCTCAGTAAATAAACTAAATTAATTAATCATAGCAATATGCCGCCCTGCGTCTTAGCGATCAATGAATCAGCGATCTTCCCTGTATACCTACAATCAAGTCTCATTCTCTTGTTTGTCTCATGGGAAAAATGTACAACGGTGACTATGTGTGATTCTGATAGTGTTTGATTCTACGCAACAAATAATTCAAAATGTCGTAAAAACCATAAAAATATAAAATATAAACAAAAACTCATTCTTAGTAACGAAAAATTATTCGAATTTATTTCTGTTTCCTCTATAAAAAAGATTTATCGAGGGTACTCACTTGTATATACAGTAGAAACTCACTAGTTGGGTCCTTTTTAGTTGGGTTACTCGATGGTTGGTATCTCAATAGTTGGATCGTATTCCAATAACCAACGAGGTTGTAAAATGTAACTGCATCATGAAAATACATGATACAATTTCTTTGTTTATGTTTCAATCGACACATTATTTTCACAAATAAATATTGTTTTATGGAAATTCAGTTTGCTGACGAGTGGTAAAATCGATAATTATTCAAAAACTATGCAAAATACAATTATTTTTAGGTAAAAAAGCGGAAATAAAAATGTAACACCCGTAAAAACGCATGGTTACTTGGATTGTTAATGCATATTTGCATAGCTGTCAAGCAATCCAACTATCGAGTTTGAATTCACTAATCGCATTCAAAACCCAACTAGTGAGGTTTAACTGTAATTATTCAATCGTTCTGCCTACCATATGTCAACTTAAATATGTTGCTGTTTCTTGACAGTTGTTGACTAGCTAGATGACATTTAATGTTTCTAAATTGTAAACTAAGTTGCTGCAAAGTACGTATTACCTTTGGACATTTTCAGTTTCAAGTTTAAAAGTTTTGTCGCCGAAATTCGATTATGTTTTACGCATGTGATAAGCAGTTTTCAATCCAATCTCGTCCACTCTGATTATAGACGCAGTTTGTCTAAATAAGATGACAAAAACGTCCATTGATTGATGTTTTTTGTAACTTTGAAAAAGATGAACAAAACGTGCAATGCTTGTAAGCTACCAGCTACTAACAACCGTGACAGTCGGTAGAAAATATGTTATGCAAACAGACTTCTTTTGCTCTCTCGTATCGCCTCTCACCATCATTCTCGCCCTGGATGGTTTGGTGAATCGTTCAGAGTACGTTCAGATGTCTGACTTTACACTGCCCGTCGTTTCGGTACGGTGACTGATTTGATGCTATGAGTAAATACTCATTAAAAACATGCTTCTTGATCAGTAAGCCTTAGAGTGGGGCAAACATAAACACGACATTCCATGACAAAGAAGAGTATAGTAACCACGCTCGTTGAATCGTCTTATTACTCTTACAATGGGCTACTCCCGCGCTGGTCCCATGACAAATTGCCATAGAATATACCTGTTACGATGCAATCCGACCATCCATTTTGGTTGCCGTGCAAAAGGAACAGTTTACAACTCAGAACAAACAACATTTGTAACGTTGTCTGGCTTTATCTTTAACGTCCAGTTTAATTACACATCGTAGATTTCCAAATGAATATGGGGCGGTTGATCAAAGTCAAAATTAAATCGGAAGACTAATTTTACAAGAAACAAAAATTCATCCATCGGCCAGTAAAGGAGCTGCCAATGAAAATCGATCATTTAATCCAGCTTCATCTATCAAGACTAGGTGAAACCGAATATAAGAGATAACGTTCTAGATCGTATAAAAAATGTGTATTTTTTTCTCCATGTAGTCGTCCATAACAGTTCGTATGAAAACATGCTGTTCCTATGACGTATACACACAAAACTCACATTCACCCATAAGACAAGGGCCTCCTTTGGAGCTGTGAAAGCACATTTTATATCTCATACTAAGACGTGTGTGGTATAAAAACGAAAAGTCAATTCGAATTGAAAAGGTTCAGGAAATTCACGTGTTTTCTTCATAAAATGTCAAGGACCTATGCGGTAAATACATACCGCACATTCCACCTCTAGCGAGGTAGCCCAGGGATGGAACAAGAAAATACCATAGGCAAGTAAATAACAGGTGTATTTGCTGGATGTTAGCACCATACAAAAGCCAGCAACACACAGCGTTGCACCGTGCATATCGCAGAATTGCATGGTGCTTTGCATATGTGGTGACATACGAAAGCTCTGACTCTTTTTTTTTCGTGACAGTCACTAAAGCAACAAGGCTATCGCCCTGTTCTATGTTTTCTCTTTGTTTTTGCGCGCTGTGAAGCGTTTCTCATGCCAAATATCAAACATTGTTCTACTTAATCGTTGTATGAAATCATTGCTTTGTCACGTAGCACGCTTCTCCTTAACATTATAACAATTCACACAAGGTGGTCGAAGGATTCTAACTTTTCGGTCGCTATGATGCCATGAAAACGAAACCGTAATGCATTGGATAATAAAATTCAACGCAATCATGAAAGTAAAGCATACTTTTTATTTGCAGTATATACTTTCATAAATTCTTCTTCTTCTTCTTGGGCACAACAACCCAGTAGTGTCAAGGACTAACAAGCGCACTAATGTGCATAGGCTCTTTCTGTGACTAAGTGTACCCATCCATATCAAGATTGTTAATCCTGCCAAGGGGGGGGGGGGGCTGTGATTTAATGTACCCATAGCAGGGTAGTCAATCCTGCGTATGGGGAGCAGCAGCGTTCCGAATGGGATTCGATGCAACGTCGAGCCTGATCATATGAAACATTCCTACGCCGCTACACACGAGACCACCGAGCCGTCCTACTAATATAAGTAGAATATTATTTAATAGCTTCTAAAAATCAATTACGATTAGGAAAAAAAAATATTGAGGCATTCATATTATGCAAAATATAAACATCTTACATACATGATTATGAATTACTATGTTGGTTGATTTGGGTGAGCTTGACACACATGTTACTGGAATGAGCCGAGAGCTCTTCTTTTTAAATCGCGTATTGTTGTAATCCCGTTCATCATTCTTCTTGTTCTTCTTGGGTGGCAAAACAAGCCTGCTTTGCTACAACGTGCTTTGGCTTCTCTGTTACTTAGTGTAGGTACCCATAGCAGGATAGTCAATCCTGCTATTGCTATGCTAGAATGGGATTCGATACAATGTCGGGGCTTATGTGACAGACCTTCGCCGTTACCACTTAGACCACCGACCTCCCGATGATCATTATTCTGAATTATGCTGACAAAAGAGATATTTTTTATTTGCTACAGCCTTTTGAGCGCACTTCCAACTTTTAGTAATTCGTACTGGCGGCACGTGACCAAGTTCTGAAGGCTCTAGTGGAAATGGATCAATGTGATGTTTTTTTTGCATCCGGTTTTGACAGCCGGTTTTGAAACGGGTAATAAGAAAGAAAGTATATACCGAAAACGGTTATGTTGGCTAACAAATACCGTGTGATTTAAATTGAACATTTGATCTTTTGTTCAAAGTATCATCTTAATGTTCGTACTGCTGATCTTCGCAAGCATACTAAAATTTAACAGATATTGAGGTTTTGGGAGAAAAAATCATTTTAAGATTTTAAACAAAATTATCTCATATCGTCTCAATTGTCGTTTCCCAGTATAACTGCAGCTATTGATTCATAAACAAAAAGAGTTTGTTGTAGTAGGGTGACGATATACTACCAATAAAAATATATATATATGTCTCGTATGATACACATAATACTTATACTAGAACCTGTTTGCGATACAATGTGTTATAAGAGGTTCTATTGTAGATTCATAGCAAAGGCAAACAAGGTGTTGCTATTTTCGTAGATTGCATGCGTAGCTGTTTTCTGTTTTCTCATATGTTGCCGCGGTTTTATTGGTGTTGTATTGTCTAGGGGAAAGGGCAACGCAACGAGGTGAAAGAGTCAAAGAGTTTATGCTGTATCGTCTGTGACTGGTGGATGAGAAAAATTTGTGTCAAGTGCCAGGGTGTTGGAGAGTTTGTTTTTTCTATGACAGAAGATGCACATGCACGTACAAACTCACTCGAATCTTAAAGAGTGAACGGATTTTTTTCAACCGTTGTTGTGGACTTTCGTTGGTTGTGTTGTTGTAAACATTTGAAACAGTCTTTTGGTAGATTGGTAGAAAAGATGGTATAAGATGTGAGGGGAAAAAAGAAACAATAACTTTCCTTTTATTCTATTTTATAGTACTGACCATACCGACGATGGATTGAAATGATCTATAGCTTATCATATCTTATTTGAGACATCAGCTGCTTTTTCTGGAAGTTCTAAAGAGGAATAGCTAAAGGTGGTAGCTAAATATTTTATCAAGTGTTTCACTTTTTTGCATCTGATAGAGCTGCACCTGTAGCTGCACCAGGCAGTAGACTCACTCAGGTACTGATAAAACTGCCTCTGAGACATGGACTCTGTTCAAATCTGACGAAACCCTCTTAACCACGTTCGAGAGGAAGATGTTCAGAAGGATTATTGCCTCATATGTGGGACAATGGAGAAGCCGATACAACGACGAGCTGTACGAGCTGGCCATTTTATACGCATGGACCCGGACGACCCAGCCCGTAAAGTCCTCTTAGGCCATCCACATGGACAGACGAAGCGTGTAGGCCCAAGCCTAGGTGGGAAGTACTACTTAAAATAAGAAGCAATATAAGAAGGAACATACTTAAAATAAGAAGTAATACTTCGAGGAGTTTTCTTTACTGATAAAATTGCCAGAATTACATAGGACTATGCCATTTTTCATAGGATACTTCGTAGAAATATTAAAGTGTTTCGTTTTATTTCGATCATAAGTTATTGTAAATTGCATTCTTATTTCCAACGAGCGCTACACTGAAACTAAAAACATGATGTACTTGCATGTTGTTTTGCTTAGAACCATGTGTATCAATATGTTCTGAATTTTCTATATAAAGAATCGTTCAAATTGTTCTGGTTGATTATCGAATACCAAATCACAACCCCCCTTGCGCAGGACAACAAAAAACTACCTTATCATTGGTCTACACAAAGTCACAGAAAAATTCCAGGCACATTGGTGCTGTGGTAAGTCTCGACCCTATAAGGGGTGTTATGCCATCAAAGATAAAGTTGTTCTTTCATAATGACGAAATCGATGGAGTAAATGATAATTCCTATGTCCATATCCTCCAACCTATCTTCCACGTAAAAATTTTCTCTCTGTTCATTTCAGAAATCGAAACTAAAACTATGCATCTGCATTTTTTGTAAAAGCCTCACACATTGGGATAAAAGTGGTCGGCATACATCACAACAAAACATTAATCTTCATGTTTTTGTTTTGTTTCGATTATTTATACATCGAAGGGAGCAGCATACGCCGATTTTTGTTTATTTAACTTTATTCTTTCCATACATTTCCGGTGATACCTATCATCACGCAGCAAAAGTAATATGCTTCATGGTCTAGGTTGGGCCAACACAACCTAATCTCACAAAACAGTTTACACGTTAACCGTTGGTAAAGCGCTGGGGCGTTTGATGTTCAACACACATTAACATTCACTGTGAATTTACAAGCATGGCTCACTATCGATTGACAATGAAATTCCGGTAAGCTTTTCTGGTAATGTTATAGCCCACATCTTGGATAATGTAAATAATTTGAATAATTTAAATAATGTAAATAATTTAGTAGCACTTGCCTTCCCATCAGCCAGTTTAGGGACAAAATAGCCATTACTAGAGAACTCAGCAATTAAAAGTTGTATCCGAATCATTTATTGCATATAAAACCTTTGTCAAATATTGTTCTCTTATCGGTGAATATCGGTTACTAAAATTTTACAATTTTTCAATTTTTTACAAAACAGTACACTATTTTGTTGTTCCTCGCAATCCCACTCAATGTACTGTACCCTACTTGTATCACTTGCGGATCAGATGCCAAAAAGCACTGGTAAAGGTGTGCATCATTTGAAATGATAGGCCTTCCGTAGATTTTTTTTTCATAATGAAGCAAAAATTGCCGTTACGTGACATTCCCCGAGCAATTCGCGAGCAGGGAACGAAGCGTGCAACATGAGTACACGAGTGTCCCTAGACTATTGTTTACAATTATATTTACATTCATTTTTTAAAACCATTCCTTCTTCTCTTCCCATACACGATTTCCCATTTCCCTTTCCCATCTCCCGCTTGCACTGATTGTTTCAACCGATTCAATGTGGCCTCACACAGAAGTGCAAGGAGTCCTGTGGTTGTTGTTATTGTTAGAAGTTGCCGCTTTTGTTTGTCTTTCTATTGTAAATATGCTTTAGCCCTTTTATGGCCCGTCCCTTGTTCTGCCGCTATGATATACATTGCACTCACCGATCCCTGTCATTCCTTGGGATTATTCAAGATTAAACCCATCCCTGGCATATACCTGACATCGCATGTGTGTGTACGGTCTGTGAAACCATACTAATAGGGAGCAGCAATCATTGGGCCTTGGAGGAAATCGGCGACAGTAGCCCACGAATGATATACGCATTTTGTTAGTAAAGTCGTCACAACTATAAAGCTCTGAAAATGAATTTCGGTTCTCCTTAGTATCGTTGTTGTTGACTATGTAAGACTTTTTACATTTTTTGGCTGACTCTTTTCCAACCGTCATCATCAGCAGATATGCTAATTAGTTCTTATAAATAAAACTCTGTAGGATGATTGAACACTTAAAAAAAAAACAATTACATGTACTTTATAATTATTACTCTAGTTTTCTCTAGAGCTTCGAAGCTCTCTGAGCTCATTTGAAATACGATTCACTGAGCAGTGACTGAGCAATGTTTTCAAAAATCCACTCTTATCTTCACAATGCTTCTCGTTTGTTTCATTTCTTTTAGTCACTGCGAACATTTTTGAAAAGTGTGTTCCGTTTCCCTCATTCGACTCTACTTTAGAAGATTAAAATTATTCATTCATTGTCTCATTACACTACTTATATTTCTTTCTTTGTCTTGCTTTATTATAAATAGGTTTTTACTTTCCCCCTTTATCGTCAATAAAGCGACGCCGTACGTTGTTCTGGGTATTCTAAAACCAGTGTCAATGGGAGAACAAATCGTAAGGGCTGTAAAAGGCGCGATTTAACTTCCCCTAAATAGTGTGCTAGCCAAGGCTTCGGTTGAGTTCATCTGTCCCTCACAATCTACGAAAAGCAGCGTTACGTCCATGCCAAACCCAGACCAAACGTGCAGAAACCCAATTATTAGCGAATGCTCTAATGATGACACTAGCAATGGCTGCAAATGGTAGCATTAAAACAGAACGAAATCCATTTCATATTCGAAACGGACGCATAACACATTCAAGCACAAATACACTCTTTCTTTAACCCCTGAAACGATGCTGGCTCAAATGGATCCTATGTCTGTTAAACAACTGAAGTAAAAAATCCATTCCATTCATCTGCACAACGACACACCAGTGGGATAGGCAACCAAATTAGGAGAGCAAAATGGCGCACAACCACCGCGCTGCACCCACCTATGAGCGTAGGCAATGTTCTTTAACCCTAACCATTGATGGGATGTATTGAAAAGGAATGATGTCGTGAGGACTTTGTTCTGGTTTCGCGGAAGTTTTTAATTAGCCCTGTTCCGGTGCTATGTACTATGGGTGAAGGTGAAGACTAGCACACTTTTGGTCATTTTTAACTCCCTCGTTATCAGTAAGAACTTATCTTATGCCAACGTTGACGAAAACTCCACTCCACATCAAATTAACGTAGTTCCGGTTGAGGTGTTTGCTTACCAAATTGAATGGTGATAACGATTAACGTTATCTCACGCAAAAAACGCTAGTTTATTCATACTGTATGTTTGTGCGTGTGTGTCTTTGGAGCTCATTGAAAATATGAAACAAAATAGGTACAATATATGTTTGATTGACAAGTTTGAAATATGTTTGACAAAATACGTCTAAATCTTTCATGGTTGTAAAAGACTAGTTTGAATACTGCTTCCTGCGTGTCGATTGTACATTTTTGATATCAAAAAATAATTTACTAACTTTTAATTCAAAAGAACTCATTAAAACTAAACAACTGCAGAAACAAAAACATGATTCACAATCTTAGTCCATTCTTTTGACTCTTACTATCGCATTCTATATTTTAAAACGATTTTAACTTCCCTTGACAATATTTAATAATCTAATATCCGCGCATTGGATTTTTTGCTATGACCTGCATTCGTACACATTATTTGCTTCTTATAAGCTAAAAATACCTATTATTTATATCTTTATATATAGCATGTATACATGTATATTAAAGCAATATCCTCTCTAGCCTGATTGGGAATTATCTTTGCGATCGTGTAAAAAGATAGCCTAACCTGCAACCGTTCCCATCAGACGATATTGACTTATCCATTGACTATACCTCATTTGCGCGCTGATTTTCAACAAATTTTCTCCGCACAATGGTTAAATCAAAATACCCCTAACCCTTTTGGCACCACCAATTGAATCCCGAAATATTTCATACAAGAAACACGTTCTAGAAGGCTTGTGCATAAAACATCAGAGAAACAGTTTGAGAAGGTTATATATTAACTTTCCCTTTGCGCCATCTATGGCATCCCTGTAATGTTACATTAATTAATTCGACTATGCCGGTGGTACAACCGAACAACAATATCATTTTTCCTTGAATCTTTACTGCATCTACTTCTCTTTCGTAATTCAAAAATGCATATTTTTTGTTTATGTTACATTTATTTCATTTGTTAATGCGGTGCCGAATTCAAAAAGAAATCGAAAGATATTTATGTATTAATTTCTTAAAACAGAAATTAGTAGTGCATACTGCACACAATGCACAGCTTTCATTTAGAATGCATTGTAAAATTTACAATTGTACGGAAATTACTTGCAACAACTGTCTAGTTCCCCACTTCATTTCATTGACTCTTTCCCATTATATTTGTCCAATGAATTCTTCCAGTAAATGAAAAAATATAATGCACCTAGGTTAAACATAAGATCCAATCGACGTGTGCCCACAGATGGCGTATATCTATCTGGTTTACGTAAATGAAACATTCGTCCATCCTCTTTACAGAGACAACGTACTATCATTGGGTTACGCCGTCTCGCTTCGCTCTACTTCACACGATCATTTCTCTTATGCTTATATTCCCTATACATGTACACAATGTCGTTTGAAGTCTTATTGAGTAGAGCTTCGCAGTCATGCGTCGCTCTTGCCGTTTCTACTTTTATCGGGGAAAGTAAGCCGGTGCTCCCAGTTTTCTAAGGAGGCATCGTCGTGACGGCGTGTGGGTATGGAAGGTATGATGTTGTCTTGGCGGTGTTTTATTACACCACCGTACCGTAGCTTCCCATGTACTCATCCGACATACGCGATCCATCGTAGTTGTCAGATTCCTCGTTTCGTATACATATTTTCTTACGCCTGCAATAAAGTGGATCGTTTGACGGTATTTTGATTTCATTTTCGGTTTCGGTTATTTTACATATGGTTGTATGAATGGTAGGTAGCAGACAAGGAAATAATATGAGCAACGGTTTCGATGGGCAGGATGAGGAATGATTCCGTGCTTATTCGGTGATCGCTACGTTATGTTTTGGAATGTTAGAAGAAGAATATGATCAGATAATTTTGTACGTTCGTGACTGTACCGGTTTTCCGTGATATTGAGTTATATGTGTTATATATTGTTCAAAGGATGTGAGACGAAACGTTAAACATACGTTGTAAAAGTTACCTAAAATGAAATTGAGGATACTACTATAAATAAACAATAAGCCTGAAACCACGATGAACTTTGTATAAAAAAACGCATGGAGTAGTATGCCCATTACAGATGACCGATTGCACAAGCTGCGACAGCAGTAACGTTATAAATAGTGATATCAGAAGTTATAAGATCGAAATTGAAAGCATGGTTTGCTGTCAAAATAAAAATGACTCAAATAAATTATTCTTCTCTGCACCACTTTACTACGTATATACTACGCATATCGGAGAAAATCATCCTCGATGCTATTTTTATTTTCTTTTTCATGTATCGAAAGCTAAACACATCATATGGACGAATTTTTGTTATGTCTCACAATTATCATCACACTATTTCATTGAACGTGCATTTAAAAACACGAGAGAAGGCAGAAAACACATGTCAAGCATATCCATGATGGTATACTGAAATAAATGATGTTGAGATTTGTAATACGATGGTAATGCTGTGCTCCTATATATCGCCAATTATTTATTAATTTTACTCTGCTTTAATACTTTTGGGTACCGAACCGATATCAGTTAGCATGTAAAATTATCTTGTTGCGTTGACCAAAGCGCTATTTACAAAAAACGCAGATCATTCCTAATCCATGCAAAAGAATGAAAACAAAAATATAAGTGGCGCCAGTGTACACTTACCTGTTGGGTGGTTCACTGCCCAATTGATCCTTCTTTTTGGCTTTTCGTTTCTTTTTCGATCCGTATCCATAGTTATCCCGAGCCGTCCAGCCAGGATACATTTCCATGTGTAGTTGACGTTCTTGACGTGCCTTATCGTAGTACACACTCTGCTCATCTCGCGACAAAGAATGCCATTTTCGTCCAAGGATCTGATTGATGGCAGCCGACTCCTTTAGTGTACATTCAGCCACCACCTTTGCACGCATCTCTTTCATGTACAACATAAACGCATTCAGTGGCTTCTTGATATGTGGCCGATTCGGTTGCTGCTGGCTCTGTGTCTGCACTTGTTGCTGGTGAACTCGGTCCGTTGCGCACTTTTTCTTCGAACCACTACTAGTCGTTCCGCTCCCACTGCTTCCACCACTGCTAGCCCCATTACCAATTGCACTTCCACTGCTTCCTCCACCACCACCGCCTCCACTCCCCGTGCTACCGACACTCTGCGCCCGACCGAAGCGATTCGTTAACTCCTGTGGCAAATCAACCACTGCCGATTTACTTCCAGGGCTAAGGACATGCTGCCGCACGCTATAATTATGCCCAAGCCCTATATCTTGGCCTAACGCATTTCCTCCCGCTCCCACCAAACCAACGCCCGTTTCCTGCTTCACCTGTTGCAGACTTTGGTTAAGTACATTATGCGAGTGCACCGAATTAAGCAAGGACTGCGAGGATTGATAGCGCGAGTACAGATCACTGGCCAATGTGGTGTAGATTTGTAGCGAAGAAGGGTATGAATTACGGAAGCTGGGAGCCGTAGAGTACATGGAGGGTGTATGCCACGATGGTGGTACTGGCAACATATTGGAAGATAGAATTGACGGATATGGATACTGGCTGGTGGAGAAGGAGTAGAGCGACTGTCGAGCAGACAATCCAATCGCTTTTGAATCAAGCTGATAGGGCAGTATACCACAATGAGCAGGTGGCGGATTGGAAAGAGGGTCCTCATTGCAAAAAAATTGCGATAAACCCAACGCACCTTTACCCATTGAGCCGGCCGCTTGCAGTGCACTGGCAGTCCCGCTTGAGTACTGATACGGTGGAAGGTAACCCATTCCGCTAAAACCAGGCGAATGTTCGGGAGAGTTTAGTTTTCCCGCACTGCTTGTACCACCACTGCCACCACCCGTGCCGCTACCTGTGGGAGTCGGTCCAGAACGGCTGGCAGGTACATACGATGAAGGGCTGAGGTCCTGCCGAGTCGACGAGTTCTTCACCAAGTTTTCAGCACTTTCGGTAAGATCTATCAAGTTAAATTTTTCTTCCAGTAAGTTTTCCGACGAAGCCTTTTCATCCTCTCGATCGCCTTCGTCCTTGAATACTTTCACCTCGTCTGTGCTGCCGAGGTCATCCCCAGCATTGGCTGCTGCAGCTGCCGCAGCCACCGTCGTAGTCGTGCCGGGATGTGAACTTTCGTTTGTGTTGGGCATTCTGTGCACATCAAACCGAGCGTTTTCTTTGCGTCGCTTACGGTTTGGTATGGTTCTCGATATTGTTGTTTCACACCACCTCCACCGCGAAAACCGTCCTGGTGGCCACTGTACATAAATAGTACACAATGCCTCGCTTTTTCTGATCAACGCCCTTCCCTCTTCACTGTTGAAGGAAGAGATCAGTAGTTGTGACCAATCCAACAGTTAACAATGAGCAAATTAGTCAAAAGTGTTTTAATCCATCGGTAGTAATTCAATTGCGATTCTTCAAGATTTTCTATGCAGCATAAATTAGAAGGAAATAATATTCATTTTCCCTATATTTTTTTTATTCGGTAGTAACGGTCATACCGTATTGCTATTTTCCCTATATTCACTTTTCAAACCATTTACCCGGTTAGTGTTTTTCAACACATGCTAGAAGGAAATGTAGAGCATATTGATACAATATGAGCACCAGTTTCTTCTAACACTACTCACATACAAATACAACTTGTGTGGAACATCACTCTTTGTTTTAATGGCATAGATTACACGCTGAAAAAACTTTCTTCCTGCGCCAAGACACAGTCACAATAACAATGTACACTACTTTTAACTTTTCCACTTCCTTGTCGACTTTTTGCAAATTCTTTTCCTTATGATGCTCCTGTGAACCAGCACTCGAACACTTACAACTTATGACCATTCAAGAATTGCTCACTGTAAACTGCAACAACAACAAAAACAACAACAGAAAGGGTATAGCTTGACAAAGCTATAAAATTTTTGTAACGGCCTTTAATTTCATAGTTTATGTGTTACCGTCTCACACATCCATGACTAGGGGTAGCTAACTATTATCCTATTTGTCCCTGCTTTTCGTACTGCGAAAGGCTTTCTCATAAACTTTTTCGCACTTTTTTAGCACACGTATATCATTCACTAATTTTATTTTAGTATTTTCCCCTCTAATTAATAATATACATTGCATTACCGATGGAATCACATTTTCAAAAATATTCTAACAACACGAGCTTATCACTCGAATTGTTGCACTTTTATCTGGTGTTTCTTTTCTCCTTTGGCACTTGCAACACCTTCACACACACGCGCGCACACACACACATATATATATATATATATATATATATATATATATATATACACACTCTTGGATAAAATATGATATATACGTGTATACGCACACTCGAAATCGACAAAAGATTTCCGAGCCACTTCGATGAATTGTGTATTTCCTACTTCCTGCTGATGGAGACGCCTTGTATGGCGCTCATTGATGCATTACGTTCCTCACAATAACTCAGCATTTAGAAAGTGTTTAAGAAATATATCTTTGTAAATATTCTAAATTTTATTCAATCTGTCATATGCATGTTAATTCTAATTGGCAAATCTTAAAGATGTACACTGACTGTGTGAGCCTGTTCCAATCCAGCGGTGTATTGATGTATTATTTGTTCGTTTTATGATGACATTCTTGGAAAATGCTGTACATGGTCGTGTACTAACTCAATCGATATGCTGCTACTCTCGTTACATCAAAGCCACGCACAGATTGTGTAAATGGCATGTCGAATCGTGGTGCTTGCGCGCATAAGCATAAATTTATGAATGTTCCAACAAACGCACGCAACCCCGCGAGTAAGCAAGGCGGTTCTATAAATAAATGCCAACCCGTCTATCCATACGTTTCATCAACACGGAATCTTCGCAAACGGTTACGACCAAACGCAGCAAACTTGGTACGGTACAACAGAAGCAGCAACAATTGCAAATAACACAACTACATCAAGCAGGCCACGAATATTTTATTTCACTTGTACTCCATCTTTCTTTAATCTCAGAGATAACAAAATGGCTCAAGCAGATGGTCTTCCATTAGCAGCTTGGTTTGCTGATGGTAATACATTTCACAAATTGTATCCTAGTTTTGCACACAATGTAATAAAAAAAAACATGTTTCTTGTCTAGTAAACCACAAAAACAGAGGTAAACTGTTTCAAAGCATCTCTAAAGAACAATAAATCATCGTAACGAACGTTTCACTCCCTCCACAATTTCACCGATTTCACCCTTATTCAATACATACTGAATCAAGACAATATGCAATTCGTAATGCTCATTTTAGTGTGGACATATTAATCGTTGTTGTTGCTCCTACTGATGTTGTTGGCTTGTGATCCTGTGATCCTTTCAGCTCTGCTGTGCTCTGCTCTCACCATTCAGTGTGTTGTTACTTCAATCGAGAAAAAAATATGTTTTCGTTCATCCGGGGTTTTTCATTCCAGGAAATTTCCGAATAATCAAGCAGCACGGATTATCCATCCATGGTGGGTATTCATCAAGTTTCGTTTTGTTTTGCTAGTTTAATACTAAAAACACGTTTATTTGGTATTCCTACAAAAAAAATGAATCTCAGATAATCATGACGCAGTAAAACTCTTTTTATAAAACTGGTGTTTACCCTTCGCTAAATTGAGCCAACCACAATAGTTATTGAGGAGATATGACAATTAAGCAGCACAACTTAATAGATTAATGATGTAATTTATAAAAATAAATAATACGTAAATATAAATATAAAGAACACACTCATTCATTATTATTTATTTATTCACCTTCTGTTTGATACATAGACACAAAAAGGCATAATTTTAAAAAACGCCTATTTTTTCATTTAATCGCCAGTCTCCGATGTACGTTGTATGGTAAAATTTAATATTGAAAATTCTTTTTTTCCAAACAATGATCAATATTATGATGAGTGTTTCCTGAAAGTTTGAAATCATTGCGTCAGTTACAACAAAAGATACACGCAATTTAAATGCGAAAGAATGTAATGCAAAATGTCTCCATGCAAAATGTATAACCTAAACGGGTACGTGTTGATAGAAGGAAGGTTGTAGATTTGGTCATAGAGATGACGGTTTAAGTGAATATGGTAAAAATGTTATTATCATTCGTCATATAGAACAGGGATCGGTACACTTTTCTCGTAAAGGGCTAGATGGTAAATCCAAGCCCCTAACCTGCGGGCCAGATATCCAAACAAATTTTGCATAGCCGGTGTGGTAAATTCTCTTCATTTTTCTGCTTCCAATTATGCACCGTCTATTATTCAATCCCGTTTAATCTCCTTGCAATAAGCAGCTGTTGTCCTTAAGATTAATCACAAGACTGGCGTTCTCATTCTCTCGCCGCGCTTTTCGCTCTAATTTTCGCTCGGATCTCCTTTTTCGCTCCTCTCCTGTCTTCGCTCTCTTTCATTTTCCAGCCTAATTTATTTCAATGGACCGTTTGTGTTATCAAAATGACCTCATCGCAATTGTGTTTATTTTGTCGTTTTTGATACCTTTATTACATTCTGTCTCTCCCTGATTTTTACTCTTCCTAATACTTATCCCTACAGCTGGGAACTAGAGTTTTTTTTTTAATCGTTAATCTTGCTCCAGGTTTTGGAATTTTGCTAATACTGTTAAATGTCATCCTTATTCAATATTTAATATTGTTATTTTATTATTTTTTCCATTAAGAGGTTCTGTTTGCATAAAATATCTCAATACTGTCAAACAAAACTCTCGAACAATTATTTTCTCGCGGGCCGGATTAAATCAGCTTGCGGGCCTGATTTGGCCCACGGACCGGGCTTTGCCGACACTTGTATAGAACATAAACGTTTACATATTTCCTAAGCTGTGTTGCTACACAATTTCAACCCCACACTGATAAGCTTTTGTCACGCTTTTCACAAAAAAATACTATTTTACCGATTAATTTCTACATCGTATTGTTCTGGACTTCAGCGCGTATCGCTATCAAAACGAACATTCCTCAAATCTACTATTCCTTATCTCTTTTGGCGGGAAAACAATTGGTAGACTCACTTAAACTGCTACGTCGATGACGATAATAATGAACATGATATGTGCATTTTATATGAATGAAAATCCAGCGATTCTAAGAGAAAAACACGCAGTAAAACATAAATAAAATATATTACCGTTGCTCTTAATACGCCGAGGACGGACGATGGTTCAATAATTCCTGTAAAAAATTCACCATCAATGTCATTACAAACCAAATGCAATAGCTTTGTGTGCTAGAAAAATGTGATGTTATTTCAAAGATATAATACAAACAGCTGACATCTTTAAACAGTCTGCAACTGTTCTACACGTTTATAAGTTTCACAATGTATACGCGCTATGCTTATTCTTTTAAAATATACATTCATTAGGTTATTTTGTTTTCCAACAACAGGTATACAATTTATTTGCATTATTTTCTTTCTCTCACCTTTTTCACTTATTATGTATTTATTTTATTTAAATTAGGATCTAAAATTAGTCAATAGTCTTTGCAAGATTTATAAATATTATATACATTGAACAGTTTTGAATTACGCAAAGAAATAATCTTGATTCATTCCTCTTTTCTCTCAATCCTTTGGACATGTCTTTTGATCGACGCATAGAATCGTTGATAATCAGCAGACTCCTCTGTGTACACTAATAAATTGTACAGCGACTTTTGCTGTTGTGAAATAAAGAGTAATTTATAAACCGGGATGGTAGAAGCTCTAATAAAGTTAGTAAGAGAAAAAGTCTTTACCAACTGAAACTGAAAGTGTACAAATATATGTACCTTTAAAATTTTAAACGATTCCTTGTAATATTCTCTCGGGTAACATTTTGCTATTTTGAACCGATGGGTTTTTGATAAAAAAAACACGAACACATAAACAACAAAAAATAAAATTTCATCCAAAGAAAACGTTAATTTTCTGCCGATGCATAAGCGAAGTTATGATTTAATTTGAGATGTAAGTTCGTACGCAACGCCACCCCAAGCAAGCTTATAAACGCGTGTTCGCCATCTGATGGCCGGATTAAACAGAGCATTGAAAAACAAGTAGGGGCCGCTAATCTCACGAAATGCCCATCCGACGAAAAAGGTAAACTTATTGAATGGTAACATCCCATTCTGGATAATCGACAGTAAAACCCAATCAGACAGGAACCACACTAGTGTGTGAATGAGGAAAAACACCAATGGATTCCATCGGAAGAGTACTTTGGCGGCACCGCAAGCGAACATACCGACGATGACGCATTCTGACATCGGTTCGAGAAGAATGGTCGTCGGTACCATGGCCACTCTCAGCTTGGCCCAGCGTGTAAGCCGCGCCTGAAAGCTGCTAATATCACAAATACCAGAGTTCTGCCACGCAGGTTGGCTGCTGATCGTCAACTTCCAATTGTTATCGTGAAATGCTTTGGCCAGAAAGAAATCTTCGGCCAGGTAGCACCCAAATGCTTGGACACCTCCCAATTGATCAAGTACATCTTTGCGCATTAGACAGGACATCCCCGTGTGGCAGTTAATGCCAAGAAGATCTGCGCACAGGTAAATCCGCGACTGCACTGTGCCGAAGTAGATTTTTTCAAACGCGGCAGCAAATCCTTCTCGGTCGCATACGAACGGCATCTGATGCACTAGGCCAACTTTTTCCGTCATATGGTTCACCATGTCGGTCAGCGTGTCACTTTTCATCCGTATGCCTGCGTCAGAAATCATTATTAATTCATGCCGTGCCTGCAGATAACCCGGATAGAGATTGTTTATCTTTGGATTCACTCCTACGTTCGAGCCGCCGACGAGAAGCTTCGCATCGATGCTGGGATATTTTTCACATAATCGATTGACTACTTCGATTGCTGGATCATCTGATGACTCTATGCAAAAGAGCAGCTCGTACACCGGATAGTCCATCAGGAAAAAGGTTTCCAAATTGTTTTGCAGATTTGGATCGACTCCCATCAGTGGTTTCAGAATCGACACCGATGGATAAGGGGTTTCTCGGGGCTGCTGTGATGCTTTCTTGTGAAGTTTTATCTTTCCGTAAGTAATGGCAGTCAGATGAATGATCCATTTGCCGCACCAAAATATCAGGATACCAATAGCCAAACAGTGTATGATGGTTATCATCGTTGGGGACATTGTTTCATCTTAGTAAATTTCTGTGTCTGTAGCACTAATGTGTCCCTATTTACATATGTAGCCGCACTTATATGCACACGCACCAGCACATACACGATACGAATAATGTTAAACCTATAGCTGTAACGCTATACTACCAGCATTGATCATTTAAAATGTTTCTAGGTTTCCGAAGTAGACTACCACTTAGTCAACAGATTGTTTCCTTCTGCGGCATTCGTATATTCACTTTAGTAACGGCGGATGACCGAAAGCAGTGTTAAGCGTGGAGTGTGCAACCAGCACAGGCTTTCTGATAACAGATGATGATGACTCATTCCTTGAAAGTGATAATGTCAATACAGGCAACGAACATACTTTTCCAAAATATCGCATTCCGTCTATACCAACAACAATCTTCGACTGATTTCAATCCTTTCCCATACACGCTAACGCTTGTTTTATGCAAGCCACTAGTCAGTTAGTGCTGGTGATACATTGACTTGAAGCTGTCTGTCATTGCGCAAAATTCAGTTGGCTGATGTTTTTATAGGTTTAACTTTAAATGAATTAACGAATGATGACAAAAATCGTTGATATGCAGCATTACGCCATGAATGGGGGTCAATCGATTGCCCTGCGTTCTGAGAACAGGTCAGCGTTGGAATGTTGACTCTTCAGGAGTGACTTTAACACGTGTGCACTTTCCTTCGAAGTACGAAGCTGATTTCTGGAATAAAAGATGGTTAGTTGATAAGTGCTAGATTGAAGATCGGACAGCAAGTTCATACAAACAGCCACAACACTGATGGCAAGCATGCGGCCGTAATCAGTTAGAATGAGTAACATAATTAAACTCCCCGATTATTGAGTTGCTAAATATCTATCTGAACACACAAGTAATCGCATCACATGATTGTAAATCATATTTGAATCTACATAATGCTAACACAGATGCAATTTCAGAAAGTTCCGCAGCAACTGTCGACACATGAATACTTCCATGCACCTCGAACAGCCAGATTAGCTATCGCATATTCACGGAAACTTGCAGAAGACAACACACGAGCCAATAACGATCTTTGCACCCAGTTTGCTGCTTTTTTACTCATTGATTACTATACTAAAGCAATTTGTTGCCCATTGACAGAACACGATACGTATTACAATAAGAACTTACCTTAAATAAAGCTTGTGAAGCTGTTTAGTTTTTTGTTGCACCAATATTTTTTTCCAATCATCGATGGGTTCCCAGAGGTATGCGGCTGTGATGATGAGTCACTATCATTAATTTGTTGAACAGAAGAAAATGTGCAAGCACAAAACTGGTCCTGCAATGGAATACGAGATGGATAAAATAACTTCGCACTTTGTCAAAAGCGATTGCTACAAACCTTCCATTTCGTTTACAAGATTTTCATCAGAAATTGTTCACAACTTTCCAACAAACGCAGCCCTTTGCTTGCTGTCATGAAAAACGATGTGACATTTGCTTGGCACAACGTTAGCGAGGACATGTTTCGAACAAATCTAATGACAGTCTTGACAATTAAATTCGATATCCAATTTATAAACGGAAAAGGTATTCTTGTTGTGCTCTGCATCTGGTTTTAATGTTAATTAACGAAAATGCCGTATTGCTACTAACAATACATTTAACTAGTTTAGCAACACAACCCTATCATTCACCATAAAATTGAAGTAAAATAAAAATCATTCAAAAGGCACGCTAAGTAGTTATAATTGATACGCTTAGGCCAGGATAACCTAAATTCCTCATATAAATTTATTTCAATTCAATTTATTTTCGTCTGCGTCAAGTACATAGAGAACAAATAAAATGTTGCAAAAAATATATAGGTAATACCTAGGCGAACTGTTTGCGTGAGTTCTCCATTGTGGACAATTATGACGTCACAACTGTGTGCAGCGTATAGCAAACCACTCCCTGGGGTAAAGCCCAATAACCGTTGCAGACAGCTGTTTGATTCGTTTGCCTCCATTTTCTTCCTCATTTGAAAAAGGAAGCGCTCTGCGCATCTAACCGTCCGTCATTGTTCCTGTACTTTTTGTGTCCTGCACCTCGTGTCAGTGAATAATTGTTACGTTTTTCGGAGTGATGTTGAAATTCGAATGTAATTTATTGCATACTTCCATCGAATAATTTCCCTTCTCATAATAATGAATTGGTAAGACGCGTCTCAAGTCAAACGCAGAGCACCGGACGCACGCAGGCACGCACGGACACATTGATCCCCGAACCGTATGATTTCAATGAATATCTGAAACAAGCGAGGCTCGTGTTTTCTTTGTAATTGGTTTTGTTATTAACGTACATGTCGTTTTATCTATTGTGAATAGTCAGAAGCAAGCCGTTAACAGGCCGCAAAAGTATTAAAATACGTAAATAGCTGGTGTAGCGCACTCACACATACATACAAGAAAGCTTTGATCCGATCTGAGCGAAGCAGGCATACGCGTACCCTCTCAAAGCTAATCAACCATTTTTGTGCAAAGAAAGCCTAAGGAACGAGCGGTGCTTCGATTGACTGCGACTAAGGTATTCACATCAGTTTAAAAATGGCGACATTCCGTATCCATGAAGATTTGGAAAAGGAAAACCGCGTGCATGTGCCAGCAGGCGGTAAGAAAAACACCATCCTAGCCTCCAGCAATGCTGCTGCAGTACCTGCCGGGAAAAATGTGCTTTTACATTCCATGGGCATTCAGCAACACCAACAACGGACTACGTTTAGCGTTCTTAGTAATGTCCAAAGCAATGTCGCAAATGTGGAAAAAGCGGTAAGTCTATTTGTCACTAAATTTAGGTAGGCAAACATAGGAGAACTAAAGCAACTTGGCCTAATGCTATTGTTGCTCATCCTCCGTCGTACACCACATAGGAGAACTAAAGCAACTTGGCCTAATGCTATTGTTGCTCGTCCTCCGTCGTACACCAACCAGCCGCGAAGGTGACTGGTTCCGCGATGCCTTCGGATTCCGGACAGCAATATATTCTGCCCGCTGACGAAGTGATGCAGCTGGCAGTATATTGCTGTCCGGAATCCGAAGGCATCGCGGAACCAGTCATCTTCGGGGATGGTTGGTGTACGACGGAGGACTGGCAACAGCTATATAAATATATTAAATCGTTTCATACTAGGTAAAGGATACCAAAACAAAACATCAGCGTGGAGGTGGTACCGTACTTCCGTTAAAGCCGGGAAAGGTATGCGACGAGAATACTGTAGAATTAAAGATTAACGTTCAGCCTAAGGCAACAAAAAAATCAGCAGCTACAACTGAATCATTCAAAGGATTCGAGATATACGACGAGTCTAAAGAAAATATAAAAGAAATGTGTGTGCCCCAGAAGAAAGATGATGTAGCTCATGAGAGACGGTAAGTAGTAATGTGTATTAATGGATCTAAATGAAATCAAATGCAGCTTGAAATTAATAACATTTTTTTTTATTTCTAATCGATAAACGTAGTGCTCCTTTGCAGGAGTTAAAACATGTGGAACTGCTAGAAACTCCAATGTCTGTGGGGGAAAATTACTCCCCTATGTCAGTGGACAAAACGACTATCACAATCGGTGAAGACGGGCCTGTCCCTAGGAATGATCGTGAACGATTTTTCGAGGTAGAAGAGTACCAAGAAGACATACTGATTTACCTGAAAGAAGCCGAAAAACGCAACCGCCCCAAGGCGGGATACATGCTTAAGCAAACTGACATAACCCAGTCCATGCGTACGATCCTTGTCGATTGGTTGGTGGAGGTGTCGGAGGAGTACAAATTGCAGGGTGAAACACTTGCTCTTGCTGTTTCTTACATTGACCGATTTCTCAGCTTCATGTCAGTAGTCCGTGCTAAGCTACAGCTAGTCGGCACAGCAGCCATGTTCATCGCAGCGTAAGCATATAATAACATATAACACATATAATCAATGATGTGAAAGCATTCCTTTGACTAATATGGTTTTTATTATGAATTGCAGTAAATACGAAGAAATTTATCCTCCAGATGTAAGCGAATTTGTTTACATAACAGATGACACGTACACCAAAACCCAAGTGCTGCGGATGGAGCAACTCATACTGAAGGTTCTATCGTTTGATTTGACCGTACCAACTTCATTGCTATTCACTAATACCTATTGTGTGATGAATGATGTACCCGATAAAGTAAGATATTTAACTATGGTAAGTGTAAACTATTTTATTTTGTATCTTTCCTTCTCAAAATAATGCCATTTATTGGAAGTAATGTAGAACAACCACGTTGGTTACAACTATAGTTCTATCATAGGGTACTATGATTGAACACACGAACCCCACCAACGACTTACTATGATTCCATATCATCCTATACTCCTCCTTAAGTCGTTTGTTACATGACTCCCATCGATCGTATGTTAGGTTCTAAATTGATTCGTTTCAAAGGTTCTGTAAGCATTGATTTGTTCCAAAGGTTTTTTAAGCATCGGAAACTTGCTCTTTAGTTCTAGTGTATGTGTGGTGTCTAATATATATATGTTTTGTTCGAGATGTATATCCACCATTTTTGGCTATACATATAGAACTTTGATTATCGCAACATATCTTGATCGTTTACTTCTTACTAAATTGTGACAATAATGCTTGCCACCAGGATGCTTCTTGAACAATTGCAGACAATACCATACACTCCGCTCCACAAATGAACAGTGCGACATTTGGTTGGTTTTTAAAACTTCTACAAACTGCTACTCCTTGCATTAAGAAAACATATCCACTGGTGGTTTTCCTATCATCTGCGTCAGCTGCCCAATCAGCATCTGAAAATCCAATGATTTGATCATCGCTGATTCTGGAGTATTACAGTTTCATTGACACCGTTCATTTTAGATATCGCATGAGATGTTTCAGAGTTTGACACTGACTTGATCCAGGGTCG
The DNA here is from genome assembly GCA_000349105.1 of Anopheles epiroticus. Classification (NCBI taxonomy): domain Eukaryota; kingdom Metazoa; phylum Arthropoda; class Insecta; order Diptera; family Culicidae; genus Anopheles; species Anopheles epiroticus. The sequence continues at coordinate 95,485 of KB671528.1, read as the reverse complement.
GTGTTGTACCAACTCGGCTGATTAACAGCAAACAGGATATCAGATCTGGTACATTATGCCATGTACATCAGGCCTTTACAGCCTCTTGATAAGACACCACTGCCATTTCTTCTTTCGCTTCCTCTATCTGTGGCGACATTTGCTTTGTTTGCTTTATAGCAGTGTTCATTGGAGTATTCACTGCTTTGCAATCTTGCATTTTGAACCGATAAAGGATTGTTTCAATGTAAGCCTGCTGGTCAAACGCAATTCTATCTTCAGATTAAGTCACATGAATCCCTAGGCAGTTCCTTCCATCCTCATTATTCAAAAAAATAATCGAATCGTCAAAATATATGGCAACAAATAGAATATTTCCATTGTCAATATTGAAACACCAGCATGGATTGTAATTCAATTGCTTCAAGCCGAGTGCTTTCATTCCTACATCCAATTTCGCGTTCCATACACGGTTTGATTGTTTTAGTCCGTATAACGCCATATTCAACCGGCATACCATCTTTTGCTTGCCTGGCTACTCGAAACAAGGAGGTTTTTAAACGTAAATTTCTTCATTCAAATAATCTTGAAGTAAAGCAGTTTTGACATCCATCTGGTCTACCAAAAGATTATGTCGTATCGGTAGTGCAAATAAATATCTCAGCGAACTATGACGAACTACAAGTAAGTATGTTTCGTTGTAATCTAACCGCTGAGAATATCCTTTTATGACTAGACGTGCCTTGTAGCGATTGATCTTTCCAGCGCCATCGCGTTTCATCTTATACATCCATTTGCATTTTCTAGTTTTCTTTCCTTCTTCTTTGCCTCGAAATCCATGACTCTTGTGGTTGGTAGCACGGGATTTTCATCATTTTACAGTGTCTATTCAACATTACCCGTCAATGTTCCATTTTGATTATTGCTAACTTCGTCGGTATGTTCAAAAGTTTCATTGATCGCATCTATGAAGTATTCGCTATCTTCATCCTTTTTTTTCACTTAAAGCTGCTTCAATTCCGGCCGTAGCACTCGGTGAAAGAGAAACTGGCTCTTCATTTTCTAGAAGGAATGATATTCATTCTGCCTGAATTTTCTTGTAGCGAAACAGTTAAGCCTTCGTTGATGAAATTTACTTCACGACTTATTACGACCTTCTTTAACCTAACATTATACAATCTATAACCTTTCGTTAACACGTCGAAGTCGGTTAAAATGCATTCTTCTGACTGTAGATCCCATTTTTAACGATCATGAAAATCCCGGTCCCAAATACCCCTCGATGGGACGCATCCAAACGTGATGGCACGCGGTTCGAAATTAAAAGTAGGCGGCATGCGATTCAAACGTAGTTTGAAACGGGTGTATTTTCACCACGTAGTCATTTCTCACTACGGGGAGCACGACAGCCATGTCTTGGAAGATCAGTACCAGAACCGCTTCCACCCCCGTCGGCGTATTTTATATTCTTACGATACATTTTTTCTATTTTCTTCTTTATTGATTTCTAAATCTATCAAATATTTTTTTTTAATTTGCAGTACCTATGTGAGTTATCATTGCTGGAAGCCGATCCGTACCTAACTTACATGCCATCAAAAATTGCTGCAGGCGCTTTGGCATTAGCAAGACGCACTCTCGACCTGCCGATGTGGTCGAAGATGCTGGAAAACAACACGGGCTACAAACTTCAAGAAATGAAAGACATAATTTTAGATCTAAACAAAACTCATATCGAAGCATCCAACCTGCAGCAACAGGCAATACAGGAAAAGTACAGATCCAAAACGTAAGACTACCGGTTGAAAAAAAGTAAGTTTGGTTTAATATTCATTTCGATTTTTGTTGTATATCCTTTGCAGATACCAAGAAGTTTCGTGCTTAGCTGCTACAGAACTTACAAGGGACTCGTTTGATAAAATATGCGACATACTTTGCAATTCTTTCACCGCAACATTGCAGCATACTGGTACCGGCAGCGAGGTGATCAAGGAAATGGTCCAAGAAAATCAATCTGATTTGCTTTTCGTTTAGATAGCACTTACTCGGCTCTTTTGTTCCGCTAGTGATAGTTTCATTTTACATATTTATACTCGATCTACCTACACGCTTAGACAAATGCTCTTTATGTTTTTGTGGCATGCAACACCTTTCTTTTGAGTTTTTTTGCTCTGATTGTTATGTATCGTACACTCTATTTGTATCTCTATAAAAAACTGTATTTGTATTATTGTATATCGTCGCCTTGACGTGTTTATAGAAAATAACTAAAATAATTTATGCTATTGACTACTTGGGCTTTTGGGCTCTTACGGTTCGATATAAAATACACTTTCTTTATCTGCTTCTATGCATTTTGGTGTCAAATTATTCAACTTTCAAAATATTCACATATCCCAGACTATCTTATCTTGATGTATTTAGTTATATGGATTGTAGAATTGCTGTGCGTTTACGATACACGCATTACTCGGATAGCTGTAGGAACATTAAATATGAATAAATATGACAATGGACAACAACTTTATTCATAATAAAGCGACATAAAACAGTTAAGGAATCTTACGTATTATGTTTTATAATTACCTTGTTAAACATTTTACAACGAAACAATAAAAGATACAGTTAGGCAAGCATAAATGGACATTTTTATTTATAATCCTCCTTTGTAACTAATAGCCTATTATGTATCAACTTAGAATTACATATTAAAACTACATTTGAAAAACTTTCATGCTCTACTATGCTTCCTCTCCTCTATTACATTCTCTATCATACTCAGGCCCGTTGCGAAGGGTTGGTCGGGTTGGCCTCCGCCAAAGGCGCCAGCTGTCGCAATTTTATAACTAGTGATGGAGGG